>MU614599.1:0-39585 GCA_025201725.1 Chytriomyces sp. MP71
CCATGCAGTTTCAGTCCAGAGGCGGACTTCAATCCTTCAACGCCCTTGCCCCCACCAATGGGTTTTTGATTTGTGCGGGTCTCCATCCAATCGCCGGGAGAACCCTCGTAAGTAATTGGCACATGCCCCTGAGCGAATCCTGACGGAGACCACCCCACAAACTTCCATGAATGCAAATCTTGAGAGTAAACAGAGCTGCGCGCGACAGATTGTCGCGTGTTCGCGGCAGAGAGTGTGGATCGACGCGAAAGTGTGTCGCGAAAGCTTTCTGCACTTCGGGCCTTCCTAGTTTGGGTGCCAGCTTAAATGTTCTCCGAGGTGCTGCCTCTGGCAGAATAAGCTGTTCGACGACTTTACGTTGGCGCGACAAGGCGGCGGGGTACAGCCTTTCATATTCTTGCTTCAACTGATTTCGGGCATCCTCGAGCGATGCGTTTCTTCGCTCGGCAGCCTCATTGCCTGATTGCAAAGTAACAATGTCCTGCAAGGTACGTTCACTTTTTTCCACTAACGTATGATGTGGATTCTCACCTCCTTGGTCATCATCTCCATCGTCAGCTCGGGAACAAGGATGCGAGCCTGAAAAGATGCCACAATGGGACGCGTCACTCCAACTCCCAATCCAAGCTCCACCGTATCCATGTCCTCATATGGATTCAAAGAATCAAACTCGTCCACATCGCGGGGGGCCGTACACCATTTGAAAACCTCGGCCCACTTCCGCAGGAATCCTCGCCTGCCTCAAACACAATCCCCGCAGTCGAAAACGACGATATGCTCCACGCAGGATCTAGATACTCCACATCGCGCAAGCTCCGCGACTCCAGAAACACGGGTGTGGACGCGGACCCTTCGCCGTCCCTGACCTCGCGCCACGGCCACACATTCGAGACGGTGTTGACACGGCGGCGGCGGAAGCTTAGAGTGGAGGAGGTGGCGAGGCCGGCCTGGGACGCAATCATCTTCTCCAATGAGCTCGAAGGTGAGTGGGGGGGCGCCGGAATGCGCTCGAATTCAGGTTGAATTTGTCCTTCCCCACTTCGCTAGAATTGGATGAAGTAAACATAAAGATGCAGTGATTCGAAAACGCAAAAAAGTGGGCCTTGAGACCCTTGGTGGGAGTCCATATTGAAAGCTCGCCTATAAACAGGGTATCCAGCGCTGTCCAGAGAAGCACATGCGTCAGCTTCAGTTACACTAGGCCCACTCAGAAGCCTTCCTACGGTCATTGGAAGTGGGATGTCTTCGCAGTTCGGGTCATTCCCGAAGTGGCTCCAAAGCGGAACCAGACGCACCATCATTCAAAGAATTGAACCAGCATTTGTTCCAGATCTAGAAAGAGCTCATCCACGTTGATTCGACGTCTTTCCATGAGCTTTCAACGCAATAAACGAGGAGAATTTGATTAAATAACTCTGAAGGTGTTGCCTTCAATATCTGATTTCAAGGATCTCCTTAACAAAGTTCTGCACAGTTGAAATTTGCTCCCACATCACGTCTTAACACTTCTTGACCTCCAAAACAAAGCAATTGATCCCGAATGCCTCCGGAAACACATTCGACGGACTGATTGCAATCGCTAACCTTCCCGCCGACTCGGTACCGCCCCCTCGTATCCCAGTGGAGATGCTCACCGGCGCACGCGCCATTTTGAGTTTCCCCCCATCATCCATCCGCAACTGCGAAGCGCCACGCAAAGTAGCCTGTACGACGTCCTTGGAAAAGGTTGGAGATCCGTACGGTGAGCCGTGCGGGCTGCTACCTTTGAAGCCAGGCTTCGGACTTGCTGCTCGCGGAACAGGGTTTTGTCGCGCTTCCGTTGCAATCGCCTTGGAAGTGGTTGCGTCTTTGAATGATTCAGGCGGGGTGGAAATAACTCCCGGTGTTGGCATAGGTGGTTTAGGGGTGGCGCTTCTGCTCCGAGGGCGCTCAATCTCGGTCGCAAAGGCGTTGAAACCACGCATTTGAAACTCAGAGGAAGGCTGAGTGAGGTTCTCGATTTGGACTGTAGCGCTGGTGGTCTCTGCACGAGAATTTGAGGAAGCTGGAGAAAGGAGGGGGATATTTTGTAACTCTTGAAGGGTGAGCAAGTACTTGCTGCTGTCGCCGCTAGAACTTTTCGTGTGGAAGACGGTTGAGGCGAATGAAAAGGGCCGGTCTTCTTCTGAATGGCGCCGGACTGAGCCGATGGGGGTAATCTTAGCTGCAACTGGAAGGATTTCGGATGCGGACGAGTTTTTGCGGGACCCGTTCAAGAGTTTTCGCCTCTGGCGCTCAACGTCGGCTATTTGCTATGAAATAGGAGCCCGTCACGTTCATAACTTTTCTGAAATAAAACTGACCATCTTGAGCAGCTCCATTTTCTCACGCCGGGTGTCGAAGCGCAAGTGTTTTTCATACGGAACTTGAATCGCCTCCATCCAAATTTCCATCGCTGGCTCACTTTCCGCTGCCAAACTAGAATGCGCATGAGATGACAAAGAAAATCAGAATCAGCTCTCACATGAAGGTTTTAGCTCCACGCGTAACGCGAAATGCATGAGGCTTCCAGGTGATTCTCCACAGCCACGGCCCCGACAGGCAGCAGTTCGAGGCTATCCAAAGAGCTAGAGAACGATTCTGAAGTGGGGAACAGGTGCAATTCACTGCCAATCAAAACCACAAATCGCAACTGGCCAGTTGCTTCATCAGAAGTGGCCATCGTAAGGACGGCAGCGTCCATGTAGCCCGAAAGTGTGCAGTCAAGGAGATCGCATACCCGGGGCGGCATGCAGTCACTTTCTGGTGCAAGTTGGGTTCAATTCGGACGGGAGGGGGTAAGAAGAGGACTGCCAAAACGCTAGTCACCGTTTGCCTGACTGCCACTGGAGACAAGATGGATGAGGGATGAGTCCAGCTCCCTCATCATGGTTGAGAAGCGCATTGTCTCACTCGAGCCCATCTGTGGTGGATCAAACACTCGGATCAATCACACCTGAAAAATCGTGTGTCGTCACTTGGCGTCCGCCGTATTTTCACTGGGCAAAAAAAGGTGAGAATGAAACAATGATTCCATCATTTCTGCACAGTTTCACACTTTATTTGCATCACAACAATCCCGCGGAGAGCATATCATTGGCAAGGCCCCGCTTTGCCTTTATCTTATCCTTCTGTGAAGAGCTGCCAGAAAAGATGCTGTTGTTGCCGCGTGTCGATTTCGCAGGTGTCGACGGAGGAGCCCACAGCGTCGAAGCTCCAGCCGATGTGGCAGAATCGATGCTTTCTCGTCGGGGAGAGGGAACCCACAATTGCCGACTTTGTTCGGCCTGAAGATGTGCAAACATCATTTGTTGATTCTCTGCATACATGGTGTCGTTGGACTCGTATCGAGTATATTCGTCCGACGCGCGCGAGCGAGCGTAAGACCCCCCCGACGGCCGCCGCGGGTCTCCACCATACACGATTGCTTGTGGCGGTTCTTCATGAAGAAATTCGTACGACTGAGGAAACGCGTGTGGAAGCGGGTGCGGATGTGGAACATGGTGTCCACGGCTTTCGCCGCGCGAAGGGAAGACGTATGCGCTTTGTCCCGGACGCAATGGGGAATGCGAATGCACCGCGTCGGCGACGTGCGTCTGCTGTACAAGCATTGGGGACCGTGACCCGAGTGAAGGAGATGGAGTGGATCGGAAGACGGGTGAGTCATGGAAGATGGGTTGAGGGGATGAGTTGAGCGTGTGGGTCGGGAATCGGTCGGCGATGGGACGAAGGTCACTCGTGGCTGCACTGGTGTTGCTGTATCCTCTGGGCGCAAGAATAGGTTTCGCAATTGCGGCGCCAATCGATTCGATCCAAATCTTCTTGAGTGCGTGACTTGCGGCGCTGAATCGCAGTGTTTTGACCCCGCTTCGTGCCTTGGACGAGTGGCCGGATACTTCGAAGCCGTTTGGGAGCCAGGACAAGTCACGAACATGCGCGACGGCAGGGGGATTCAGGTGGAAGGATTCGATTGGCAGCGCCGAAGGATCAGCAGTGGGGAACAGGTACAGCGTTCCCCGGTAGTTGACCATGAACCGGCGCTCAAGCGTGCATGGATCCTCGCCCATGCACAAGTTGAGGAATCCAGAGATGGCGTTGAAGCCTGTGAGAGCAGCCAACCGCGGAAGGGGGGCATCGTCGGCCACTGCCGAAATGAATGCATGCCATTGTCAGTGGCTGGACACCCAGGGCGAGCACATGTCTCACCGTCACAGTTGCCTTGGGCCACGGAGTCCAGCGCGGCATCGAGGTCGCCCAGCATCGAGTCGAAGGCTGCCATCGATCGGTCGATGAGCGGTGATGGACGGAGACTGGCTGAAATGAATTGCACTGAATTGCACGCTTGAAAAATGCTTCGTTTCATCCGAGATTAAAATCATAATCAGGTCTCTTGGGACACCTCTACGCTGGACAGTGAACGCGGCCTCGCTCAGTCGCCCATCGCAAAGCTTGCAAGGAAGATGCTTTCAGACTCTGGTTCCCCTCACGTTCTTCGATTCATCCCATCTGACTATTGGGCACAGGAAATCGTCATCCTAATAAGTGGTCCGAAGAACTGAGTGTTGATTCAGACTGCTCTGGAGTCCCACTTTGAGGTTCGCCATGCCTTTCCATCTGAGTAAAAGTGATCGTCCAGGAAAATACAAATTTGGAAAGGGGGTTCATTACGAAGGACACCTTGTGTGAAAAACTTAATGGCAGCTCAGAAAGGAATTTGAGGCCTTGAAGATTGAGTGTGAGCACACGCGAACAGCCCAGAATGATCATCTGGGAAGGAACACCTTCGCTCGCAAAGCAAGAGTACAATGATTTCCTTCTATTGCCTTCGTGCACTCTTGGAACCAAATCTTGACCTCTTCGAATGAGTGAAGCGCTATCGTGGTAACAAAGCCTGTACTGAACTCACAACCGCATTGTGCACAGCTGGAGGTTTATAATAATGCATCGGGTGTGCAAAGTCTAATGCCCTTTCTCTCCTACACTGGACGTTTCCACCTCTTGTCTGCTTCAGGAACCTTGTTAGCGGCATCCGCGCGTCACTCAACGCATTGGTCGCTAATCGGCGCTCTGCCAATGCCCCTAACAAGAACTTATTAGATCTACAATGAACATTCTGCACACAGTTGACAGCAATTGGATCTTGGCGACTTGACCTTGTTCCAGCTGGGAACCAACGCGTGTCTCGAAAACAAAGATAAATATACGGTCGCTTTTTTTTAATTTACTTATTTACTTTGGTAGAAATGTCAGCGGGTCAAAGCCACGACGGAATCGCATCAAGTGGTGCACCATCCCTTTCCTTGTAAACAAAACCAAATTAAAGGAATCGAGGTTGGCTTTCATAGCTTGCCGACCACATTTATACCCGGTCCACCTCTTTTCCTTCCCATTACAGACCTCCCATGATTGTCAGACGTGGTAATCCTCGTTCGCGCCCTCGATCATTGTTGCGTTTTGACCGCTTTGGGGTCTGGTAAAGGCGCCATGTCGGAGTTCAATGTGGAGCAGGGGAGACAACTCGAATGGGCTGCGGTTGTCGCGTTGTTTGTGCAAAACCGCTGCAAGGTGGACACGATCCGAGGCAAGCTTGGTGCCAAAAATCAGTGCGCTGCGATGTGAGAGCCATGCCTTAAGCGTACATGGGGCTTCATTTGGGGTGGAATTGTCAATCAGCACAGACTTTGAAAAAAGCAGCCAAGCTCCGTCACGCTTATTCTCATTATCCTTCTATGCTTTATCATATCCAACATATTTACGTAATCAAGCATTTAAAAAGAGCTTCTGATACTCGTGCGCGAGAACGTCTGGATCCTCCGGTCTGACACCGAACGCTGCCTTGGAGACGTTAGACGCGAACGAAAATCGATCCAAATTCGTGCGAACGGAGGAGCTGTTGGAAAGAGTTCTCCTGTGACCCTTGCTTGCCTTTAGGTTATGCTCCTGTGACGCGAGAATGGCGGCTTGAAACTGCGAAGCTTTGTTTGTAGACTCCACGAGCTTCTTCCGCTTCCTTTGCACCTCTTTCAGTTCCTGCCATAATTAAGGTTGAATACGAGAACAGGGCTTTGAAAACTGTTACCATTTTGAGGAGTTCCAGTTGATCACGGCTTTGCACCAAGCGAGGCAAAGTCGGTTTCGAATCGTATTGCATCACTTTTAAGGCGGACGCAATGGCTTCCATCCAAACCTCTTTTTCTTGCCTGCTTCTGGCACATATGCTATCTCGTTTTTGAGTTTGGCAGGTCACAAGCGGGGTCACGAGATGCATCTCATGCGAACTCACGTCCAACTGACAACCTCGCCCTTCTCAGAGAGGCCCTCCACTTGAAATCCGTGAATAGACCAATTTGCTTTGGACAGTCGAACAACAGCAGGAGGTCGCAGATCGAGACTTGCTATCGCGGGGGTGAGAGGGTCGGCGCCGTCTTCTTCAAACAGGTACAACTTCCCACCGGCCTGCACAAGGAAGCGCATTTCGAGAAGAGAAACAGAAGGTGAATCCTCGAGAAGCACTTGCAAAAATCCTGACAATGTGCTTGTGTCGGTGGCGAGTAGGTCTGCTAGGCTGGGGCGGGAGCCTACAGAGGATGAGCTCAGAAGGCTAATCCGCAAGAAGATCAAGAACTTACTGTGGTTTGAAGCTGTAAGCAAATCAATGAGGCATTGATCAAGCTCCTGCATCATGCCCACATAGTCGCACATCTGGATTGAATGGTGCTAACGAGGTGGGGTGATGGTGATCCAAACTAAATTTCCATAAACTCACAAGCCACACGAGCCCCATCTGCCACCTTTATCAGAGAACAGAAACTCCCCAACCTCATAGAAACCTGCCCAGAAAATGGAATAACCAAAAAAATTGTCAAAGATAAGTAGCAGCCATCGCAGCCTTCAAATTGTTTCTCTTCTTGTTGGTAAATTCCATTCCATACTCTGGTGGAAGTTTTCCCGACAAGCTATACGGAACAGACTTGCTACGCACCAGATCAGCCCCCTCCGATTCTCCCGCGCTTCCAAAGATACCTCCGCCCGGGATTCCCATGCTCACGGGGGACAAGAGACTGTTTACTGAGGATGATGCTGTAGATACCTCCGAGTTTCGGAAAGGAGGGCGATGGGGGTTAGGGTATGGCTCGGAGATAGCTTCCGAGCCGCGGCGCAGGTTCGTATCGGCTACCCCGTAATGGTTCTGGTACGTATCGGCGCCTTGGTCAGAGAAGACGCGGGCCATGTGGACTGGGCGATAGAATTGATTGGGTTGAGCCAGTTGATAAGATTGCTGGTCCTGCTGCAAGTATTGCAGAGACAATTGCATCTGTTGAACTTGGTAAGCGGCGAGACCCCCGTGGCTTGCCTTTCGCTCTGGATAAAAGGCGCGAGGTTGTCGACCAGGTGGCGCAAATTGACGTGGACGGTCGCTGGGCTGCCAGACACCCCATGAATTAACAATGAATACCTGGTTCACGACGTTAATAGTATTTTTACTCACGTCGCTGTTTCGGCCTATGCTACCTTGAATCGCACTGTCAGATGCACCAAACCCGAAGTTCGAGTCGCTTGGTGAGGAGACGTATTCATTAAGAAAGTCCGGATATTCCTCGGAGTGGACTCGTTCATCTTGAATGAGATTACGGATACGCGCAATCCACAGTGTTTTAGCGACCTTGGTTGAGGCCAGAAGACTGCCGTTTCGTTGTACGTGGTCACGATCATAGCCGTTACCAAAATAAGTACAACTGGAATATCTCACATCCACTTTTTGGTCTGATCCGCCATCTCGAAGGCGAGTGGGGCTGCCTGTGCCCACCTGTCAACCCACGCCAACAGCACAGATTCCTGTGAAAGCCGCATCTCGTCCAACGCAGTTTCCGATCCATTCGACGAGGTGAACATGGCCATCGTCTTGCGCTCAGGCGACAGGACAAAGAAGCAGCGTTCCCACGCGGCGATGGCGTCACCTTCGCCGCTGAGTGTGGCAATATCCAGATAGCCCGTGGTGCAGTCCAGCGTTAGAAGTTCCGCAACGGTTACCGGAGTTGTGCATGCTGGCCGGGACCGGGAGTCTGGGAAAGTGAGATTGAATGAGTGTGCGGGGCGATGCATTCACACCCGGATCAGTCAGCGCACCCTCCGTGATGGACTGCTTGCGCTGGAACTCTTCCAAGCTAATGTCCAAGTCGCGCATTAGCTGTTCGACGTTGATGCTGGACATGCTGAGAAGTGGTTTGAGATTAAATCTTCCTGGGCTTGCACTTCTTGGCCACCTCCCGCCACCAGACTAAAGTTATCGTCCAACGAGTACACAGTAATCTATTCCATCTCTATCTTACACCTAGTCTAAAATAATCCTGATGCTGCCTTTTGTGCCTGCAGAAGAGCAGACTGCTTTTTCTTCCTCGCCTCAGACGAAGTAATACTTTTTGATCGATCCACCACAGAAGCGGCCGGAAAAGAACTGGTAGTCATCCGAACTTCCCCTGAATGGTTGCTACTCATACTGTGGCGCGAAGGGGGTCTGGAACTTTCTGAACCCCGACGCGCATGCACCTCCGTCCGCGCTAGCGGCTGTACTGATGCCACCTCAATCTGAAGCTGTTGAATGGTATCTGGAAAGGGAATAGGTGGCAGGGTGCGATACCGCAGGAACGCGGCCGACTCTTGCCTCCTTGCCTCCGCTTTTGCAACCTCTTTCTTCGCCTGCATTTCCGGAGAAATGATAGGGGCGTATGGATATCTCTTGGTTTCGCCAGAGGCGGTGGAGAAGCGAGCGAGGGAGTTTCGCTGTGAGGCTAGGGTTGAGGCTGGCAAAGACACTGGGATCGCGGCCACATCGAGAGCGGAAACTGTGTCACCATGTTCTGAATAAGCGTCGAGCAAGTCTTCCTCAGGCTCTCCGTGCTCGGAATAGGCATCCAGCACGCTCTCTGTTGAGTCCTCCTCCGTCGCTGCACTGTAAAGCTCCACGACGCTGTCGTCCACTGCCGCCTCGTTCGTCCGCTTCGAGTCGTCCGCAACATTGGAGTAGTCGCTGAGCAGGTCATCGTACTCGCTGCTCGCTACGGTTGGGGAACATCGTTAGCTTCAGGCTTGCCGGGCTTGCCGGGCTTCCGCCATCGTAGTCACCTTCCTTCAAAAGAAACTGGTTCAGGGTATCGTCGAGCTCAAGCAGAAGGTTGTTCAACCGTTGGTCTGGACGTGGAACGGGTGCCATCATGGGTGTTTCTCAGGAGATTGATCGATGCCCTACCCAGATGACCAAATGACCAAATTGGAAGTAGAGAATTTAATCATAGACAATCCCTGAACTTAACGTAAAATAGTCTATTTAGAACATATCCATATCCATCGTGCTCTGTCCACGCAGCATCTTGGCCGTACTCTTCTTCCGCTTCACATCAGATGCAAGCTTCTCAGACGCAGGCACCTGGGCTTTGCTTTGACTCTTTGACCGGCCTCCACCAAACCAGCCTCCACCCGTGCTCTTAGTTGACTTGCTGGATTTCTGCGAGCTAATGGAGGCAGTGTCGCTCTTGTCTTTTGCCGGCACGGCGGAAAGTTCGCTCGACGCGATAGAGGGGGTCATGGGCGAAGCAAGGGACGGTGAAAGCGGCAGCTGATGGGCTTCCCTTGCTAGAACTTGGTTCGCGAGGACTTGCTGTTGCAGTTCCTTAGTTGGGTACAAACCTTGAGTTAAGCCTCTCTAACAAGTCTTATTAAAGGTCTAAAACTCACAAGTTTTGCGCGTTCGAGCTGTTCCCTCAAAGCTGCCACTTCGTGCGCCTCGACCGAGCGCGCCGTGGCGAAGGAGACTTCGTCCGGGCTCGGCTGCCGATCGTAATAGCTTGACGCAGTTGTCGCGACGGAGTCTCTGCGGAATCCATTGGGGTCGAAAGTGGTGGCCGGGGATGAGAGTTGTTGTGGACTCGTGGGTGTGGGCGGCATGTGGAACGACTGATAGTCGCGCACATGATGTTGCGGAGGTGTCGGAGGCAGTTGCTGCTGCCTAAAGGAGTGTTGTACAAAAGGAGGTGGGGTGGGCACGGAGTCCGGAGCAGCGAGGGGCGGAGGTGTTTGAATTGGGGTCAAGGGAGCCACTAGAGTAGGGGTTGGTTGGAGCAGTGCCGCAGCCTGTCCATCATCCACTTTAAATAAACCACGAGATTTGATCCTCGAGAAGCGTACCACTTCCTCGGCGCCGTCGTCATGGTACTGATTCAAGATGTCAAAGCCATCATCGTCTTCCTCCTCCGCCGCTTGCTCAGCGAGTCCAGTCATAATGGCACTTTTGCCCACATGTGGTAATGGAAGGGGAACCGTTGGCACGTCTGGTCGCTCAACTGGAGGAAGTGTCAGTGACACGTCCAATCAACAGACCCGATCACAACCACCACAGCTCACCAACGTCCCCAAACTCGAGCAGGGTCGCATCAAGATCCTTGAGGAGCATGCTCATACGAGAGAGCGGCATCCTGCAATGGAGTGAGTGGCGGGGGTCAGTCTGGGCTAGGCGTGGGCTTGGTCAAGTTTTTCCAATTTGTCGCGCGCACTTTTTTCTTGATTTGAATCTCGTGCCACTTTGCGTGGTGTCTTCACTCATTCCTACGCCATCCGTGGCACGACAACGGTTTATTCTATTCAAACTTAGTAAATACAGTTTAAAACATGTCCAAGTCAATCGTGGTCTGAGCACGCAGCATCTTGGCTGTGGCTTTATCCTTTTTAGCAGTGGGCGATTTGGACGATGGCGCCGGCGCCTTGCTGCTTGTCTTGCTGCTCTGACTGTTGGAGCGACCAAACCAGCCACTGCTCTTGCCCGACTTGTCTGAAGAAACAGAGGCAGAGTCACTCTTATCCTTGGAAGGTGTCGATGAAAATGCTTGAGAAGGAGTAGCAGGCGAGACGGGTGTCACGATAGATGGCCCCGGAGTAGGTGCTACAGAAGAGGGCATCAACAAAGTTGCTTGTGCCTGTCTCAGCGAGTGGTTGGCAAGGCTTTCTTTGTACAATTCCTGGTAGAAGAACGTTAAGCTGTCTGTCACTTTGTCCAAAACAAAAAATGAAACTTACGTATTTGGCCCGTTCCAACTGTTCCCTCAACACCGCCACATCTACCGGCTCCTTGGTATGGACTGTCGAAGGAGGCATCGAGTCTGGACTAGAGTTGTTCCGTATTACAGGCACTACAGACTCTCCAACGTGAAAACTGTTCATCACTTGTGTTGAAGGCGGGAGCGTTGGGGATGGCATTGGGAAGGCGCGAAGATCGCGCATGTGGTGTTTTGGTGGCGTCGGAGGAAGTTGCTTGGCCTGTGTGGTGGTGGCTAATGCTGACGTTGGTGGTCTCGGTACGTGGTGGGGAATGGAAAGTGAGGGTGGATTATTCTTGTGTGTCATTGGCGTGTTGTGTCCTTCAAGCCTGGGAGGCGCCTATGGCGAGACGACATTAGTGACTCCCTTCAAAAGGTAAGATAATAAGCTCACCGGCGCCTCAACAATGTCATCGTATTGGTTCAAAATGTCGAAGTCGTCTTCATGCTCGTACTGGTTCAAAATGTCTTCGCTGTCATCTTCAACCGAGCGTGTGAGGAGACCCTTGCGTGGGGATTGGACCTTCACGGGCTGACCGGCTGAAGTGGGAGCGAAACTTATTAATGAAAGACTGTCTTCATTTATAGGGCGTCATTCTTCACCCTCATCAGTATCGAACTCTTTGAGAGTCGAGTCAAGGTCCCTCAGAAGAATGCTCATGCGGGACGACATCTGGATGGTGGATGCTGATCCTCCCGTGTCTTGTGAAATTTCTGTGCTTCCATGTTTTGCATTTATGGGGTTGAGGTGAGATTGAAACAGATCCTCACGGTTTCAGATTTCAATTCACAAAATTTGAACCAATTTCGCCTCCTTCCCCTAGTCCCTGACTAAGTCCTGCATAACTGGTTTGAAATGAGAGAAGTGAGAACTTGTTTGGCCTCATAATGCACTGTCGGATCCTGGCAAGATGGAGAAGATGACTGAGAAAATCATGAAAAGTCATAATGAGGTTTACTTTCATTAATTCTCAGCAAATGCAGGGCAGTTAAACGGTCAATGATGCATTGATGTGAATTCATAATAACTTATAAGAAAGGGCTAAAGCAGTCTATGCCGCCTCACTCCATGAGGTTCCCAATACCTTGTTGTAATGTCCACATCCCTTCCATACCCATTCACCTCATCCAAGTGATGCCATGGAAAAAACTCCAAATTTAACCGCGATTCCACGTGATGCACCCCGTGCGCCCACGCCCCTTTGAACAGCCCGCCAACAACAAATTCGAATACACGAACGCGAGTGGATTCGCGCTGTGTACGCTCGCGTGGATCCACACGTCTAAGAGCATACTCCACGCGTTCAGGGGCACACCGAACACGGCGCAGGAGACGTGGCGAGGAAGGCGGTGACTGTGAATGCTCGAGGAGGTAGGATCATACTTGCGCTGCTAGTGATGAGGCGATGCGTGTTGTGGCATTGCGCGCAGGACTTTTTTTTTTGTAGGAGGCATGTATATGGGTGTGGGCGCGTGTGAAGATCATGTCGCGGAGGCGGCTGGAGATGAAGAATTCGTGTACAGAGGATGAAGGCGGTGACAAGGATACCCTGAACGTAAGAATCGAGTTGATCCGGGAACTCGAATGTGAGCAAAGGAAGCGACTTCTTGGAGCCAATGATAGAAGGGGGAATACTGAAATGAAGATCTTCCAAATGAGGAGAATGAAGAGGAGGTTTGCGACGTGGAAGAGTCCTAGGCATGATATGTGATCGTTTTCATAACTGAATCCAGTGAACAAGTTTCACACAAGCGCAGCAAAGAGATCCACGGTTGAATAATCAATATGCTCGTTTGCTATCTGCGCCTCGGTTTGCGTAACGTCTGTAAGTGCTTCGACAGGTGACTAGACTTGTGTTGTCACTGTCTCGGTCGCAGAGATCGACGTGCTCATTCGCGTTCCTTCGAGGTCAATTGGGCAGTTGTTCGACCTTCTCAAGGCCTAACTCAAAGAATACCGAATTACGGTGGGCCACATTCAGATGTTCACAAGATTGAAGAAATAGAGAAGAATCAACAGCTTTCAAGCTTTTGATGCATTCAATTTCCACCAATTTGCAAATGGAACGCAATCGACCCGAATCCCGCCTCCTCCTCAATCCGTTTGTTGCTCAAATGCGCATTGTAAGGACGCGTCGTGGTCGCATCAGCGGGGACCTCCCGTAACGGCGTAAGGTGTGAAATGTCGAGCCCGCCCATCGCATTCGCAACAATAACGCACATTTCGTGTTTGCTAATTTTCTCCTTGACGCAAAAGTGATAGACCCCTTGATGGTTTGGCCGGAAAGGTACTTGCTGACGAGGTGGAACAAAGCTTGAGCGGCGTCATCAGTGCCACAGAACCTGGTCAGTAAAGAGCTGAGATCGCATTAGAAGCTCACTTTGTTGGATAGCGCACTTGAAAATCGTCCATTAATACTTTTGTGCTTTGCGGCATTGGGTTTCGTCTGTCACTGCAAGGCAAAGGGACCCACCAGGATGATCGGCACTAGGCAGTTGACCACAGACTCTTCAAAGTCTTCAGCGTGTCCGTAGAGCACAGGCACGCGTAGAATGACAGACTCGGGATTCGCAGCAAGACAAGTGAACGATAAGCCCAGAATTAATCCCTTTTGACTTGACTGCCGACCATAGTAAGTGAGGGGGCATGGCTGCGCATCCACCTCTATGGCGGATTCTTGCCGTCAAAGACGTAATCAGTTGAAAGGTAGCAGAACCAGGCACCAGAGCGGTGGCTTTCTTCAGCGACCCACGCAGCTGAAGAAACATTGATTGCGGTGGCGGCTATTTTGGATTACTCGCACCCTTCTCCTTATCAGAGAACCTACAAACTCACCGTCCGGGTCCTTCTCGGCCACGTCCGGTCTCCGCTCGGCCGCGCACTGAATCACGGCGACTGGCTTGTGCGTCGCAAAGAAGCCCGCAATCTCGGCCCGCCTTGTGATGTCCAGCTTGACGAGGCCCTCACGCGCACGAGAGAAGCTCGTGCCAACGACTGTTCATTATCAAAATACTTAGTTGCCTGACGTGATAGGAATAGGATCGCTGCAAGAATGTACCGTTGTAGTTGGACGAGAGTGCCTTCACAACAGCACGCCCCAAGAGACCCGTGGCGCCGGTAACGGCAACCGTTGTTTTGCTGCTGCTCATTTCAATGCGAGTGGAACTCCAGGACGGGCCTTGATCTTAAGGAAAGAATTGCCTGAGGTTCAAAAGAAAGTGACGACGTGGACACACGGAGATAACATGCATTGATCACTAAAATCACCATCTTAGTCAGCGGTCTCTCTGGCTTCGATGTGCTACCTGCTCATGTTGTGTTTGCTCGCAAGAAGCATCCGCCATTGAGACCTTGTCGCCCATCAAGATCAGACTCACGCCCTGAACGACAACTCTTTAAACGTTTTCATGATTCGCACTTTTTATCACGGCAAATTAAATAAATACTTCACGATTCCAGGTTTCAAAGGTTGTGGTATCGCCTTCTGTTGTTCGGATTTCATCTGCATCCATGATGAAAGACTCCTACTCTTGTGCTCAGACGATCCAACGAGTTATCGTCTTCTTATTGCAGCTGTTATTATGCGCAATGTTCTTTGCCTACAAGTATCACAGTCACTGGTCTGCCGCGTCATTGGACTCTGACGCTGCAACCTTAGGTCAATCTACATCATCAAAAGCAAACATATGTCCAACATGGGAATCAAGCAATCAATCTGCTCAAATGGAGAACGAACTTGAGCGATGCACGCATGTAACCAAGCCATTGAATTGGGCGCCAATTTCACCGCCGCAGAGTCGTCACTCGGTGATTTCAGGTTGCAAATCTGTTTTTTGAAGGGCACGTGTCAGTCGCGCGGTATCATTCTCATAGAACGCGTCATTATGTCAAAATGCGTGTTGATGGAGTCACGTTGGACATCCAATGATTCAGAAACGGATGCGTTTAATCGCGCGCACATTGGACTGGTTGGAATACTTTCTAAATGTCGCGTGAATGATGGTCTGATATGTTTGAATCCGTAATCACCAGGACGAATTTTTCACATCCTTTTCAGGCCCTCAAAAGTATTCCCCCTTCACGATACAGTATCTTGGCAAATGTCGATACAAGATTCCATTTCATTTATCTGATACGGGAACATACTCTGTCTCGTTGCTTCACACTTACTCGAATTTTGACCATGTTTTTGAAAATGGCTTCGTACCACCAGTTCGGCGAAACCAGTACCTGCTCTACAACTATCCTCTTTCAGTCTGTATACAATGCTCGCCTTTCAGTGCCAAAAAAATAGAGGGAGATGTGTATTTGCCTGTCTGCGATCGAAGATTACTCGTAAAAGGTGATCTCTCGGAGCGCCAGCAATACAAACAGCTCAACTACGGACATCCTTATATATGGTAGATTCTCCGTATTTAGAAACCACAACTTGCCTTATCACCTCCTCCTTGTAAAGGATCCCTTTCGGGTATCGCTTCGACCAACGCTTCGAGCTCGGAGCCAACGACACCTGCTTCAGTCATCCCCGCATGATTGGTTTTGTTGGAGACAGCCACGTCCGCGAGGTCTATAATCTATTCCGTTTCCGACTTGAAGGAAACAAGCACGCCCACAGCAATCGTACCAAAAACCCACCCAAATACCAACACTTCTACTTTGGCTTCAACAACACACTGGAAGACACCAGCCGCGCAATCGGGCCCTACGAAAAACGCGCCCCCAATGCATTTTCATGGCTTACCTGGTAAGTTTATTTATGGAGCTGGTCTATTTACTCATCTTACTGGTTGAAAGCAAACGATGCAATCGTGGACGAGCTTTTGCATAAGCTCAACCTTTGCAATTCTTCAGATATATGTTTATTAAAACGAATGTAGCAAATATGCTCCGTTTTCATTGGCGTCAAGGGGAAGTAAGAAAGCTGAGAAGTCCAATTTATCGCTTTGTCCAAGCGGATTTCATGCTCAAGAAATGCATTGCATCAAGAGTCACAACCATCATTTCATCCTTTGTGGTGAGCTCCATTAACTGGCAAATTGGGGCAGAGTTGCCAAAATGCAGACATGTTGAAAAGCACAAGTTCGCTGTGACACCTGCATTTAAGGATAACGTAGTAGGAAGTCCAGGGTAAGGCAAAGTCGTCGACCGACAATAGTCGGTGACCACAAATGGCACTTTAACACTTGCAGAATTCAATGAAAAAGCTGAAGAAATTATCAGAAATCTCTCATGCCATGAACTCGGTCAGGAGACGATGTTAGCGGATCGCTCAACAACGGGGGAAAGGGATTGGACTGACGCCATTTTACTTCATTGTTTCCGACACGAGGCTAGAGTCTGGAAAACTAAGAAAATAGAAAATCAGGACGAGTGGAGGGCAAATGTACTGCAGTTATGAGTCTTAAGGGTACAACTTGAATAAATTGAACAAACAATTAGGATGAAAGAAAGGTGTTAGCCCAAAGCCAATCACTGCTGAACATACAATTATTGAAGTCCAACGTGATGCAACTTCTTGACCCGCAACAAGTTAAACACACTCCCCTTTTTGGCAGGTGCGCTCTTACTACGCGACATATCTACAGGAACCGGCACAGCCGACGAAGCACCCAACGGCGACGACGACGTTTGAAACACACCCCGCGCACCAGCGTAATCCGCCCCTTTCTGTTGAAAAGGCACCTGCTGCTGTTGAGGCGACAGTGAACCTCGAGATAGCCGCGCCGGCGTCAGCCCATGATGCATCGCAACCGAATGACTCAATGAGCTCGTCCGTGCCAAATCCACTCCTGCCCATGCCGTGTGCGCATCTCCGGACACACGATACGAGGACGCATGTGAGGCATCCCCAGAAACGCACACACTCTGGCGCGGCGAATGCGGACTGCCGCTATCGCGCAGAGTTGTTCCGTTGCTGCTGATGCTGCTGTACTTGCGGTCGATCGGGTGAGGGGGACGGTAGGCGGCTGAAGCATCTTCATAAGCGGGCATTTGGAGGGCAATTTTTTCCTTTTGAAGGAGGAGAACCTAGATTTATTTGAAGGGCCAAGAAGCTATGTGAGTCGTGTTTTTTTCGTGAGTAAGGAAAACACATACTGCTTGGTTAAACTCGAGTTCCTCCCGAAGCATCCGCAATTGCTCTTCTACCTCCGATTTCCTCCGATCCGCGTTGCGTTCATTCGAGAGTCCACCGCCCCCTTCGTCGAGGCTCAAGTGAGTGTGGGATCGCGTTGGATGCGACTTTTCCACGGGTTTGGAATCCATGGTGCTCGGCCGGCCACCTGACGAGGTAATCTTTCCATCGCTGTGGTTCTCCCAGTACTCATCCCAGTAATCGTTGGGCATCTTCTGGTTCATAGGGGTCGTCGGGGTGGGAGGACCCAAAACAAGTTTTGGTGGAGCGCGCGCAATCGCGTCCATAATGTGTTTATACCACGCGTCTTTTGCTGTTTTTGTTTTTGCACAGAGCCTGTGTGGGTTATGGCTTAGTTATCTATGTCGTCCGAATTGAAGGGGACAGCAACTCACAGCCAGTTCGCACCGCCCTCCCCTCGCACCTCAAACACGAGCGGATCACCTGGCAATATGTCTACCTTGGGATGCACTGAAGAAACGGACGAGAGCTCGAGCACGTCGAGCGCAAACTCAACCTTTGCGGAGGTGGCGAAGAGCACGAGCCTGCGACCGCAGAGGACAATGAAGCGGCGAACCCACGGAACAGTGTCGAATTCAACCAGACGGTGTGTCACGGACGGGAGGACCATCGCGAGGTGGCCAGACACGGCGTTGGGAGTGGCTGCCGAGAGCCAATTAGTTTGTAATGCGCCCCAATCTAAAGCTCACCCAGGGCCTCGGCTACCGTCTCAGGCATCGCATCCAGCCGATGTACAACACGTTGGTGGTCACCTGCATCATATTGTAAGCACTCGCACGGCTTCAGCGTGGCACGCACCTAGATGTTGATTCGCTTCAACAATCCCGGGCGGCGACACCCGCTCAAGCGCAACGCCAAAGTCACGCAACATTGCATCTATGTCTTGATCATCTATCCGCGACATTATGTATGTATCTGACAGGGACGTTTTGAAGGGGCTGTGTGTCTTGCTGTGACAGTTGGGGCTTGATTTGGCGTTTTCGTCCAATGATTACTGAGCGGCAATGCCAAAAAGCGTGGATTTGAACACTCTGAATTAGCAACATGACTCCAAGTCTTAAAATACGGTGACACCACCGAAAAGAAACAGCTACATTAAATTGCATCCCCGGAGAGAATGGCATCAACCAAAATCTCGCAACTTATCAAAAAACGCGGTGCTGGGGCACATGGCTTAAATACTGGGAAAAATCGACTACATACATGATTTGCTCATGTGTCATCACGTGGACACCTGGGGATACTCAGTCTTCAAGTGACATTGAACCTTGTGTTGAATCGGTCTGACCTTCCCCTTCTACTCACGAATAAGAGGTGGTAATCCGAGACTTCCCATAGGACAGGTACTTAGGTTCTTGAATCGGTCTGACCTTCCCCTTCTACTCACGAATAAGAGGTGGTAATCCGAGACTTCCCATAGGACAGGTACTTAGGTTCTTGAAAACATGGGCCATGAATTGAATGGAGTATATTTGGATCTCTTGTGTAAATGGGCGGGTCTATATATTATTTATTAAGTGCTCGATAACATCGGAGGATTTTGAGTTTTTCGGATAAGTTTTGACGAGCTTTCTTCTGCAAGAAACTGTTATTGTCTGCAACACTAATCTGAGCATTACAACTAAAACTGAACATAAACAAATGAATCATTGCGCTTTCGCACTCTTCACCCGCTTGGGAGTAAGCATCGCCATCTCGCTTCTACGCTCGAAAGGACCGACATATGCTGTGCGAGTATCGGCGGTCCAGCATATTGCGTCGAAGGCCGAAAACTGTTCGTGTTGAAATGGATAGATAGGTTATGTGTGCCTAGCTGGAAGTTGGCCGCTGCGTGTATCGAGCCCCAGGGTTTTTGGACAATTGTTTATTGCGATTACAATATGAAACAATACATAATCATCACGCATGAAGCTTGCGTGTCTCAACAGTTCGTCGTCATCCGATCCGCCATCGCATTCTCTTGCATTGCTTCTTAACTGGCACCCATGGCACCAGGCCCATACGGCGCGACTCGCGTCGCATCCCGTGTTCTCGCATCTACCAAGAAATCGAAATCATCGTCTGACTGTTGGTCCGCTGCCCTATTACAAATTTGTGCGAGCACGATCGTGGGATCCTCGTCACGAAGGTAACGAAACGACGGGATGAAGAGAACCAAGCGAAGCGCTGCCTGCAATATGAAGGGCTAAGTTCGACGCTGCTTCCGCGCTTATACAAGCCCGCAAAATCGTGGATGGAGACTTGATGTTCGAGGGGCCCCGGGAGCGATTTTCAGGGAGCCTCAAACGGTGATTGCAGAGGGCAACGGGAGATGGGTACTGAGTGCATGATCCATATGATGCCAAAATCAAACGTGATCCACTTCACTGTTGGCCCGCGTTAAGAGATGAATCTCAAAACGCCGAAGTAGATGTTCTCAGTAAATACAAAACCCTTCTTCTTCGTCTCCCTTGATAACCGCATATTACATATTCGTTCTCCGACGTTGTCTTGGTGACAATTAAAGCGTGAGCAGCCTTCGCTGCCAGTCTCCCTCTTGCGATATACATGAGAAAAAGAAGGACAATGCTACTTGCAATCTCTTGTTCGACAGTGTGTGGAGAATCGGTAAGCGAAACGTTTTTCAAGCTGCGCCTTCACATTTTGACTCATCGAACACAACCAGAAAATCTGATGACACGGCGTCAAAGGCAATTACAACCAAAGCCTGCGTATAAGCCTCTATTCTCGACGAGGGCCGGATCAAATGGATTGATGCAAGCGCTGTGCAAAATCGAGTTATCGCCGGCGGTACGGTATCCGAAAGAACGCGGCGTTGCGGAGACTCCGGCGCTTCCCTTCAATTCAACTGCCGGCACCACTCCAGATAGCCTGACAGAGGTTTCCACCATCTTGGATATCGGATCTGAAGCTTCTTCGTTGGGCACACGATCGTTCGCCTCCAGACCCACCATAGTTAACAACTCCGGACTGCAAACTCAGGCACCAACCGTGGGTCATTGCAGTGGTGAGTACCACACAAGCATCCAAAACCCCCCTGCAATGTATCCTATTAAATGCCTTTTCAACCCGCACGTTTGTTAAGTGGTCCTCACCCCACATCCGGAGATGGTGACACGTGTTATCGTAAACAACTTTGATTAAAACCACCCCGTACATTGCATGCAGAGACGGCCCAGGTCATAGAGGACGTAGATGACCGGAACAGTATTGAGAGCGAAGCAATTGCAAGTGGTATGTCATTGCGAACCTGCCCGATAGGTGCGGACTATTCCAAATTGTATTGCAGGCTATTTTTCATCAGTGACTCCTGAGACAACAAGCACCCCATTCGCAGGAGGCTCATTTGTGGAATTTGCCCAGACTACGACTCCACAGAAACACAGTGAGTGAACTCCTACCGCCTTGTGGTACTTGGAAGGAGGGTCCCAAATAACACTACGAGACGGCGCGGCAAGCCACACAAACTGAAATGCTTCCTTTACCTCCAGATCCCAATGCTTGCAGTCAACTCCTCAAGGAACCAGCTGCAAAATGAGCCTTCTTTACTCTCTTTGAAAACGAACGGCTCACCGTCAGGAATCGCCTCAACTCAACCAGATGGGGTCTATGAGGGCGTGTGCCCAATCATGGATATACCAACTGTGATTCCTTCACTCATTCCTACCCATACTTTACCAAAACCCTTAGGACCAGTTGTGAGATGGTGAGTATGCTTGTTGTCGCACCATGCTGGCGGGTACGCTGACAACTTCTTTGCAGGTATCAGTACCGTCGGGGTGAGGAATTGGACCGTATTCTTGCTCAAATGGCTGAAGAATTTGTGCCTACGTACCTGGAGCGATATCAAATGCTCGAGTGGCTCTGGAAGCTCGAGTCGAAAAGTGTGCGCAGGCACACAGAAATTCAAGCCGGTACACTTCTCCATAATGCACAGACGAGGTACGGCGTATTCATAGTACCCATATTCTTTGTATCATCCTTACTACTGGCGCATCAGAAGTCTTCAATACCCTACGAAAGTACACAGCCCTGTTTTTCAAGAGGTGAACAGTAAAGCACTCGATATTGCGACATCCAAGCTTCTTTCTTTCTCTCCAGATCGCATTCGAACGGCATACAACTACGTTCGCATGGTTTTGGGTACAAACGAGGATTCAGTCATTCAAGAGCCCAAGCCAGTCAAACAACCTCCAAAGCAACATGGCCGTGCTCAATCCGCCAATATCAAGCCGAACACTTCCACTGAGGTTCCCGTACGAACACAAAGCATGCCAGCCAGCCAAATGGAGGTATCGCCAAGGAGCAAGTATATTCCCCTGTTCGCAACCAAGAGTGCCGTCACTTCTCCAGTTCGATCAGCTACACCTGAAACTACTTTCGTCGACGCTGATGAGATGGGATCGACCATGAACGCCTCCAATGTTCCAACAACACCCAAAAAGAAAGCGAAACGTACAGCGCGCAAAGTCCCTTCGCCAAGTTCATCAATTGTGGATCTTCTTGCTTGTGACCGCAATTCTCCCGTCTTGGCAGCCATCATGAAGAAGTGGGCACAAAAGAACGTACCCTCCAACAGAACCTCGCCCACAAAACCACGAAAGCCTCGCTCAAAAAAGCTTCCGACAGTGGATCCCGCAGAAGAACCCAGACAGCAACCTGGTATGGTCGTGCAAAGCAACGCGTTGGATTGTGAATTGCTGGCATTGTTGAACGAAACAACCAATGAGGAGCTGGCTTCCATGAGCACAATTACCAGTCGCAATCCTTCCCCGGATCCATTCTGCAACATGGAGGCGTACTTTCAAACTCAGCCACCGATCAACTTCGACTCCTCCTTCTCGGCAACAGTGCCCAATTGTTTGTCTTTCCCACCTCTGACAACAACCGAATTATTCGCATTTGATCCCATTGGATTGACCATAGGCAGTAGGTCGACTGGAGTCACCGATTTTGGACACTTTGGCTTTCAGTCGGATTTTTCTTTCCTTGCCTCTGGAGGTCCCCACAGCATCGAGGATGTTGTCAGTGGTCCCTTTTCCTTTGGGGGTATAGGGGATGGTATGTTTTCGTTGCCTTCCAGTCCCAACAATGCACTTGGGGGCGATACGGCTGCCATGGTGCTTGATCAAGTGGAAGCCGCACAGGCCATGGACCTCAATGACTTGTTTTCTCTGTGAAAGGGTAACCTCCTGCCTGTAATGTTTAGGTGTGTCGTGCTTGGTTTAAATTTTTGCTATGTCCAGTTAGCTTTCAGTTTTTGTATTATTTTTTTGTATGCTCAGTTAGCTTTCGGCTTTTTTGTCGCTCTTCTCCCTTTCCTTCTGGACTTTTCCCCGGACTTTTCCCCTTTGCTCCTGGACACTTCTTCTGGACTCTTCTCCTGGACAATTCTTCTGGACTCTTTTCCTTTGCTCCTGGACAATTCTTCTGGACTCTCTCCTTTGCTCCTGGAATTTTTCCTTTCATCTGCCCTTCTGCCCTTCTCAATTCCCACCCATTCATCACGGCGATAATTGTTTTAAGTAGCTCAATAAAGTGGTGTTGCGAATTAGTTCTGACGTGCCTTTTAATACAATATAGACAACACCAAATTACATCAGCAGGAACGAAATATAAGCGATTAACTAACAAACTTCAAAAGTTGCAGTACGCCATCGCCATTTGCGCCTTGGCGGTCTTTTTCTTCTTTGGTGCCACCGACTCCGAGTCATCACTCTTAAGGGACTCAGCACTACTTGCCACGATCTTTAGAGTGATGCCATCCACGGTCGGGGCTCCGGTAGTAACTCCCCACGACACTTTCGAGTCAGACCGCTCCAACTCTGCTCCAGAGCTGCTCCCAAAAACACCACCGCCAGGAATACCCACGGGCGCGTCGCTGGCGCTGGCAGATTGACGAAACGATGCAGTGCTCGAGATGGGGCTGAAGAACTCGCTTTGCGGCGAGCTGCCCGTGAAGTGCCACGACTCGTCGCGATAAGATCCGTTTGTGGACACCGTGTCATACGAGGTCGAGTTGAATGAAGTTGCGATGCTGTTCTGGCGCATGGGCGGAGCGGCCGTGTTGATAACGGCTGGGTACATGGGATGAAGGTATTGCCGCTGTTCTTGCATGTTGCGAAAGTAGGTTTGATCATCCTTATCGTACACCAAACGGTAAGCAAAAATAGGTGATTCAAAAAAAAGTAATAGGATGCTTAGGCCCACCAATTCCCGCGAGTCCCGCATTTGCATCATTTGGTCCTGCAACGATCGCTCTTGGGCCAATCTCGGATTGCCGGTCTGAACGCTTTCGAATCGCGCAGGGTAGCGAACTTCGCCCATACTTCCATTGCGTGCAATTGCGACAGGCAATGAACTACCTGACGAATTTGAAAGCATGACCTGAATCATGTCCAACCAAGAGTTTTTCGACGTCTTGGATACGGCACAGAAGCTGGTTGTCGATGTGTTAAGGGGATACCAGAGAGATTAAATTTTTGAGGATGGCACACAAGGTGGCGCGTCATCGAAGGAGACACTCACATCCAGGACCTCGCTCGATCCGAGACTTCAAAGGCCAGTGGAATGTTCAGCACAGGTGCTGCATCTATCTTTGTGGAGGGAGAAAGAGGAAGGAAATCGAGGGCGACTTCGGACGGGGATGACGAAGCAAACATATTGATCGCGCATGGAGAGAGAACAAAGAAGCGTCGAAGCCACGGAAGAGAGTCAGATTTCCCGTGCGCTACGTGGGAGGGAAGAAATTGGAGGAATCCTGAAAGGGCGCTTGTGTCGGCTGGTGACTAAACCTGTCAGGAGACGGGATGCATACGGTCCAACAGACAGTGCACTTACATAGCAAGTCCCCGACTGTCTTCTGCAGTGTTGAAGCTTGATCTACTCCAGCGCCTGGTGGTACTTCGTTAATGGATCCGGTTTTAGCAATAGTCTAGTCTCACCACCTGAGTCTGGCCAATCACTGACGCTCAAGGAGTCCAGGTCCTTGAGAAGGGCCTCCATACGTTGAATGCTTGTCATGGTAGAAGTCCTTTCAGGGATGGAGTTTGTGGAGCACTGTGGGGCTGCGGGTGTCTTTTCCTGTTGGCTTGACTTTGAGCAATTTCGCCACCGGATAGATTTCACATTCAGGAACGATAAGATGCTTGAATGTATGACCACTACTCCAAACCTCCCCTAACCTTCATGGTCAGCCAATCGTCTGTGCTTCTCCTGCCAATGGCGCCCTCATAAGCTTGTCGTCAATCCCATAATTCAAGTATACTTCGTATTATTTTTATCTTAAGAGCAATAACAACAAGTTATCATTCACACACATATTCTACTATATCCACAGAGGAGCCGAGCGCACTGGTCCGTCGATGGTGCTTTTAAAACCTGCAACTACCGTTGGATATCAAGACAACCTCCACATGGGCACGACAAGGATCGGGGAAAAAAGGCGTTCGCGGAACAGGAGGCATTGGCGGACTAGGGGCTAACAGATTCCTGAAGATGGGATGCTCGGGTTTTAAGCAATGCGAGGGCGGTATCATAGTTGAAATGGAGACTGGCGTCATGGAGCGGGTCAAGCTTGGTTGAGAGTACCGTCTCGCTTGGTGCATGGCCTGAATCCATAGGTCCCTTCATGATGACTTGTTTTTAAAAGACTCTGTTGGTTTGCTCGTGATAGAGATGCTCTACTTCCTCAGGGTAGAAATAATTGATGATTCGGTATTTTTGACTATCTGACAGGGAAAGAAGCCGAGGTCACTGAGTCACGGATCCTCGAGCAATATTAAAACGGGTTACTAACATATCGCTTCCTGTGATAATGATGGTCGTCTTGACAAGGACGTTTGGAACTAGCGTTGTGATCCGCCTGAGAGAAAAGCTGCAAACAGAGAGTCCCGCTCGGCCCTGTGACTTTCAGAATTTGAGAGAGAATATGGTTTGGGCAACAAGCTTCCTTGGCCTGGATGCATTCAGCCCTTGGCTGGCTTTTCGATCTCCCTGTAAACGTGGTGATTGAAGTTGGTCAAGCGGCTCACGATCGTATGTAAACTTACCTATAGAGAAGGAATTGTCCATAGATCCGTGAGGCAGACCAACGGCCTGTGTGGCGTCAATAACACGACGGTCCTAGCGCAGTATCAAAAACTTTCACCTTTGTCTCGCCAGCTAGCGTCGAGCTTGTGCTCTCAGGAAAGACAAGGATGGTGCCAAATTAATCTCCGAGACCGCTTAGAATCAGTGGAACTGTGCGGACGTGGGAAGCACGCCAGCCAAGCATGCTTCAACGCAGTCTGCATCCTGGACATCTGGATGTGGCCAAAGAAAATCTCAATGTTCTGAGGCTGGGGCGCTTGTGGTCATGATGAATTCGAGGGGAGATTCGAAGGGAGATGCGAGATCGAGACGAGGACTTGGCGTTTCCCATCAATTGTGAACTGATATAAAATTTTATCAATTATGCGGAGATCCAGTGGCTGGGCATCTAAGCCATACATCGGCTTGTTATTCCTTTGTGCATAGCAAACTGAAGGTAATTTGAAGGTGTATTGAGAAACACTTCGTCTGTTATCAAAATAATTAAACACTCCGCAAACTGACAATCTCATCCGCAAAGAAGCTCCTTGAGCGTTCAACTTGCAGTGTAGCGATTCACTTGATGCTAAGGGTTGCTTGGGACGTCTTCACAATCGGCTCTACGCAGTGCATGAACAGCGCGACCAGAGCAGCAGTCCAAGCACTTTGACACTGGACTTCTCTAGCACCGACTGCGCTTTTTTAGACTGAGCAATTATAACGCGTCGAAAACCCCCAATGCGTTTTCTTGGAAATGGAAACGTATCGTACATCACTTCAGGGAACACCGTCGCTTGTCGTTCCGATAACACTCAGCTCTATTCATCTACTTAGCATTCCTCTGGCTTGTCTCATCGGAAGCTTGTGACAACAAACTGACTCAGTCAATCGCTAAGCAGAGTGAAAAGTCAGTCTCCCGCTTTACTGTTTGGATAGCAATCCTTTGTTACTCAATGTGCACGATATCAATAGAACATCAACATGCATGATATCAATCTAGCATCAACGGAACTTGCCATCCGCGGCAGGCTTGTTCGCCAACACCTCCTCAATCTCCTCCATCACCTCCACAGTCAACTTAGGCACCACATCGAGCGCCTTCAAGTTCTCCGTCACCTGGCTCGCCCGGCTAGCACCCGTGATCACCGTGCTCACGTTGGGGTTCTTGATGGTCCAAGCCAGTGCGAGCTGCGCCAGCGTGGCACCCAACTTGTCAGCGATGGGCTTGAGCTTTTCTACCTTAGCGAGCTTCTCCTTCCCCTCTGGAGTCTCGAGGCCGGCGGCCATACGCTGCATGAGAGCGTGATCCTTCATACCGAGGCGGGAATCCTCGGGGATGCCGGTGTTATATTTCCCGGTGAGGATGCCGGAGGCGAGGGGTGACCAGATGGTGGTTCCGAGGCCGTGTTTCTCGTAGATCGGGGCGTACTAAGAATAGGAAGTGTCAGAACGTGTCTGAATGTATTTAGTAAAATCAAGAACCTCCTTCTCGAAGCGCTCGCGGTGGAACATGTTATATTGAGGTTGCTCCATGAGAGGACCAATCAGGCCCAATTTATCGGCAATTCTCCAGGCGTCACTGAGCTGCTCAGCAGACCACTCTGAGGTTCCCCAGTAAAAAGCCATTCCCTTCTCAATCAGGTGGTTGAAAGCTCGGACGGTCTCCTCCATGGGAGTGTCCGTGTCTGGGCGGTGAGCAAAGACCCTACAATACCAGGTCAAATGCTTGTTCTCCCACCAAATCGAGAAGGGGCTTACAAATCAACATAATCCAGCTGAAGACGCTCCAGTGCAGCCTTCGTGCCCTCGATAATGTGCTTGCGAGAGAGACCCTTCTCATTGACACCCTCCCCACCCCAGTAGATCTTGGTGGAAATGACATACGAAGAGCGCTTCCAGCCGTGCTTCTTGATGACATTTCCCATGGCGATTTCGGACTTGCCGCTGGCGTAGACTGTGTTGGTGGGGGAGATATCTCATAGCTCAGCCAAAGTTCCCAACGGAAGAGGTGCGTAGCCGGCTCACCTTCAGCATTGTCAAAGAAGTTGATTCCGTTCTATTGGCGGAGCATGAAAAAGCGAGGAAGATGGAATACGATCCGATGCCGGAGCTGGGAACTCACGTTGTACGCCTCGACCATGCATTGCTCAGCAATATCCTCTCCGACTTGGCCACCGTACGTCACCCATCCACCGAGCGACACTGAGCAGGCCAGAGTGTACGTCAGCGAACTGAACAGCGCGTCGCAACCTCGGAATGAACGCCGCGATCATCCCCGCGTTTCAACACTTACACACAGAGACCTTGAGGCCGGAGCGTCCGAGAAAGCGGTATTCCATGGGTGCCATTCCTGCTGATTTCGAATTGGATGACTCTTTTTTTTTTTTGGTTGCGAAGTGCGCGCAATCACCACCACTCGCTCAAATGTACAAGCTCTGGTGCTCGCGTCATTTTTAATCATGTTCATAAGCACGAACTCGCATTCTATGTAGTAATTCCAATAGGAAAAAAGGAAGGAAAGCAAAGGTTGCAACAGGGGACTGAGCACAGCTGCGAGCCCTTCGCGATGCCTATTGCAAAGAACTAAATCAAAGAGCAATGAAGAACAGAAATAGAGTCTGTAGGCGTAGCTTTTTTAACGGGGCGTGTACGAATGGTCAGTGGCTACTTTGTAATGCGTGGACGGATTCGGCGTCCCGTAGCTGCCACTGCGCCTACTTCCATTCGCAATGTAGTTTAGCTCCAGCGATCGGTCAATGGTGACGGCCTTCTTGTTGTTGACTGTTCATGATATGTGAGTCAAACCAAAATAAAAATGAAACAGCTCAAAATACTCACGCGCAGTCATAAGCCCTTTCCCAAAATTCAAGAAATTGAGGACAGCCACACCAAACGTGGCCAAACTCACAAGAATAGTCAAAATCGTGAAAAGGGTCAAACTCATTTTGCAACTCTTGTAGCGCGTCACATCGATCACGGTCCAAATGTCAATCACGCGATCCACAAGGTATCCAATGCCGCCACTCAGCCCAATCAGTAGAAGCGTCATAAGTACATTGCTCTCGCGCGTCACGGCGTAGTAGGCAATGAGCAGCAGCACAATGACACCGATCGGGCAGAATACGGCCGTTACGACTTTTGCGAGACTGGGTTGGCCGCTGCCATCGTCGGGAAATGCGAGGAGAACATATTGAATAGCGAACGAGATAAAGAAGAACACGTCAATTTTGAGGAGCATCATGTAGATGTGGTATACAGTCAGACGCTCTAGCGTTGATGAGCGAGGATTATTAGTTTTTGTGAACATCGAAACGAGATTTTCCATGTGTTCAACGCAAGACACTCCACGCCAGAAGTCTACCCAACCCATGGCGTAGAGCTCAGTCAACAAATGAATGCAACCAATGAAGTCCAAATTCCAAAGTCAGAATTTGAAACCAGTGAGGTGAGCGCAATTCTCAATCCGATCCGCGCTATAATTGCGATCATATCGAAGTTCATCCAGACGATTGAAGGCGCAACCTGAGGGATGGGACACTCACTCCGAACTTCAACGTCCGCACCCAGCTCTTTGAACACGGACCACCCAAACAGATTATACAACTTGTAAGAAAAGGCAGCCCATCCAAGCAGAAATATAGCCGAGAGAACAGAGACGGCAATCTCATAAGGCCCTGAACGGTGGATAGCGAATCCTCGCACCAAGAAGTTTGCGTAATTGACGTCTCCCACGTTTAAAATGGAGATGAGGTTCGCAGCCTGAATGTACTGCGCAATAGAGTATCCGAAGCAAGCGAGATTGAATGCGACGGAGGCGAGGAGTTGAATCTTGGAGGAGGTCATGATCTGTCGTCGTTGCAATGGCGCCAATGAATATGCAAGTTTCATTCCAAAGATCCGAAAGGTTCATAGGGATATCAAGTTACTCACAGCATCGAATGCGAGGTAGGTCTGGAAGACTTCGGCCGCAATCAGGAGGCCTTCGTAGATGGAGAGGGCCTGGGCGTTTGGCAGCACGCTAGAGGAGGAGCCCTGGACCATAAGATCCGTTGGATTTGTGGCGTTGATTTGGATCAGGTCCGAGTATTCGGCAAAGTGAGCCTTCATAACGAGGCCCTCGGCGATCAGGAGGACGACCAGTTGGGCCACGGACCACAGCAGTGCGACTTTTGCCCACGGATCCTGTATTAACATCAGTCTTAGCATACATGGTATCGGCTGCGGCGCCGTCCCATCCAAATCTAAGGTTGTTACCAGCGACTGGAGAGTGGCCACGAATCCCCTTGGCTCCGGTTTCCCCACGGAGCCCAGTGATCCACCTTGGTTGTACGCAGCCTCGTTGGTACCGCGCCGCAGCGTTGCCTCGTCAATACGTCGCAGCGTGGCTGCGTTATCCAAATCCATCGAACTTGAGCAGGATTGATGAGATGCGGTTTTTATTGGATCCCCCTTGTTTCATTCTTCCACTTTAGGCTCGCAACCGCATCAACCGCTTTCATTAATTAGCATGCATTCCACTGCCTTTATTCAATACTACACCGTCGAGAAACACTTATGGAAGGTCTGCACCAGCCACCACAAAATTTCATCACCGCCTACCACGACGAGGTTGTCATTTCACCTGAAAATGAATTATTGATTCTCTCAAAGAAAAAGGTACTGCTAAGTATTCAGACACAGGACGGGAGTCCAACAGTGAGAACAGGTCGTCAAATCGATTGCACTCCAGCTTCCTTTTTGTCCAAGTCAACGGCAAAGTGATCACAATTATGACATGGGCTAGCGAGCAAATATAAAGTGGCAGAACAGCTAGAAAGTGCCAGTATGAAGCATGAAGAGAAGACTGGTTTTATTCTGAGGCCAATTCAGAAGGCCACCTTTCCAAACTGAATCCGTTCGGATCAAATACAACCGGTTTCGCGTAAGAGCGGAAATACATTGTTCACCATTCCATGGGATACACGTACCTGGTACCAAGCGAGAGTAGACTTGGTAAAAGTGACCAATTCTATGACGAATCAGACAAGGAATGCGACTGCTATATGTGCTCTTGAAAAGAAGCTCGCATTGGCACTAGTTCACACGGTCATAATTCACTATTTTTTTACTTCTTGGACCCCGGGAGACCGAGTGCTTCTTTTCCGACAATTCTGCAAATCCTTCCAAGAATCCGACCTCCTTCCTTCCCGCGACCGTTGGATTTGAGAAAAAATATGCAAAGGAAGCATACATCGAGTTTACTACGCGTCTTATCGTTATACGTGATTGCAATCGTATCTCTGGCTCAAAGGGATGTCCCACCAGGTGTCCTCCAACCCCCAGCTGCAGATCTCGCCAAGCTCGCGGACTCTCGTCAAAACAATCAAGAAAGTTCACAACCTACTCAACCAATCTATATCGCGCCCGCATCCCTTGCAGAAGCAGAAACGGCCATCAATTGGACCCAATATCATCTGAACCCAAAATTTGTCAATGGTCCCGCGTGTTCCTTGGCTAACAACACTTTGGGCTGGAACACGCTCAGGAATCCAGATGGATCCTTTGTAACCCAGAGTAAGAGACCCATCAGACTGATAGTAGAGAACTGGGACTCTTATGCATTGAACGCCTACTTGGCTCAGTATTTGCTCGAGGCGATGGGTTACAGGTGAGTGTTTCTTTCAAATGAACATGAGGCAAACTTTGATTATCCTTCGATCCTTACAGGGTGGAAGTTGTCGCGATTGTAAGTTCGACACAATTGAAAACGGAAAATGTCGATTAACGTCACAGTAGACGCCTGGATACATTATCGGATCGGAGCTTTATGCAAATGCAGTGGACCTAGAACTTGAGATTTGTGAGGCCGATTCAAAGAAAAAAAAGTTGCTTATTATTTTTTGTGTCCAGGGCCTGAGGATACAGCCAGTTACATACAAATGACTCAGGTAGACAGAATAGCGGTTGATATGGGAGCAACTGGGTAAAAATAAGCGAAAGCACGTAATTTCCACTCTCTCATTTGCGCGTTAAGGTATTCAGGAATTATTGGCCTCTACGTTCCAACACCGCTTGTCAGCAAATATCCAGCGCTCGGATTCGATTTTTGGAGATTTCTGTTGAACCGTGAAGCGCGAAGCTTGTTCCCAAAGTCAGGTACAGGTCCGCACGTTGTGAGTGGGGGAAAGCCCAGTTGCGATGATCAGCCTTTCACCTGCATGAATGGGGTAACTTATAATTTTCGTTTCCAGCTGAACCGATAACCTTATCGCAACATAGTCCTACACGCCGCCTCAATGCCAACTTCCTGGAAGCGACTGCATTGAAATGTGGGCTTATGGGTCCGACTACTCGCCTGATAACTTTCAGCGGATCATTGACAGCTTGAATTTGAACCTTACCATCAATTTTCTTGGGTATGGGGCACAATCCATCATGCAAAAAGCACTCGACAATGGAGAAAACGTTTTTGTGTACAATTGGGCCCCGAGTGCGTTTGTTGCCGCCAACAATTTGACGAAGGTATTGTTTCCAGCGTCGGATTCTGCGCAGTATGTTGTTTTGGCGGCGGGTGAGATTTCTTTGGAACCCGTCCCATTCATTAACATTCCTGTCGGCCACAGATCGTAAGCACGCTGTAGTTACGACCGATGTTCCTACGATCATTATTCACAAAGTAAGACTGTACATAGCCGGCTCGGTATTCCACACTAAAGTTGAGCAATAGTTGGCCACTCAAAAATTTGTTCAAGACTTTCCAGAGTTGGTTCCCTTTGTAAACGCATACCAAATTCTAGATGCCACCATGAATACGATGCTAAAAAGTACTGTCATGAAGGGATACAATTATTCAACAGCAGCGTGTAAGTGGATGCTGGCAAATCAAGACGTTTGGGAGACGTGGATACCCAAACCTCCAACGTCAGTTGGTGTGTACCCATTCATGACTTGATATGTATCTATAAGCTGAAATTTTTCAAATTAGTGGATTGTCCGATTGGGCATGGGCGTTACTTGACGGGAATTGTTTTTACTTGCATCAACTGCCCGCCTGGTACATACAATTGGATGCCAAACAATAATGGGACTTGCACGGTACAGATGCTAGTTTATGATTTTGCATGGCCACATTTATTGAAAATCAGAGCTGTAGACATGCCCCGCCGACCTGGATTGTCCCGGAGGGCCCGTGGTCCATGTTACCAACGGTTTATGGATGGCCAACCTCACTAACACCACCATGAGTCGTCCCTTAGACTATTACAAGTGTCCCATACCTACCACGTGCTGTAGTACAGGTTCATGTCCACCAGGCGCATGCACCGACACATTCAGCGGTATCCTCTGCACTGAATGCGCTGAACCTGGTGCATACATGTGGAACAACAAATGCGTAAAGTGTGGAAACGCTGGGGGAACTAGTTTCTGGGGCATCCTGTTTGGCGCTTTCTTTGGAGCCGCTATTCTGCTTTATTTGCCGTATGAAGAGGCGCCCACGGTCGAGATTCTCTTCTTTTACTTTCAGGTCACCTACTACATTTTTGAAAACGAGGTGAACGGCATTTTGAGCTTGCCGGGATTATCCACCTTTTTAGCCATTGCTTCTTTGAACATTGATGGCATGGTTGCCGATTGGTAAGTAGACTGTGTGGGTTCCTGTCATTTCTGAAATCCTCCTTGCAGCACTCTACCAATTGCGGGTGTCGGCAAACTTGTATTTCGATACTTTCTCCCACTCTTGATTATGTTCTATATTGTGCTGATCTACATTGTTATGAGATTCCTACAATCAAGCGGAATCGTTACGGCGAGCTCAGCCGGCAAATTGACTCCATACTACATGCACGGCCAACCACTTAGCTTGATTTGTTTTCGAGCCATGATTGTGGTTCTTACATTCGTTGTTATGCCTTTAGTTGATGCATCGTTGGTTCTGTGAGTTTGAATGACATTCGTTCGCTCCACTAACATACACACCATTAACAGCCTACAATGCAATACCGTTGAAGGAAAGTATGTCCTGTTCAAAGCTCCCAGTGTTCAGTGCTTTTCAGGAGCACACAGTGGAGCCGCAGCTTTTGCGATAATCATGCTGATTTTGCTTCTTGGCGTACTGCCTTTGACATTGTATTTCATACTCAGCCGCTTACACAAGAGTGACAATATTACTTACGAGCATGACGGAATAACGAACATTCAGAAACTATTTCAATGTCTCTATATTGTTTTCAAGCCCGAGTTTTATTGGTTCATGCCAATTACGATGATCGAAAAGGGAGTGACTTCCATTTTGTTCACACTCCTAATCAAGTACGATGGTGAGACAACGGGGGGCACATAATCAATTACTGAACATATCATTTCTCCAAAAAAATAATAGAGAAAACGCAAGTCAACGTTTACATACTTTTTCTGGCTTTCCTTTGCGCCATGAGAATTTACTGGCAGCCTTACTATAGCCACTTGGAAGCTTACTTGAACCGCGAAATAAGTCTTGGAATTCTCGTGATGATCGCCTTTCGCCAATACACCAGCCAAAACGGAGTTTCAACGGGCACCATTGCCCAGGTTGGCATCATCGTATTTTTGCCCGTTGTAATGCACGCCATTCGATGGATTTCTGCCAACTATGTAAAACATCAAGACATTATTCTGGAGCAAACTGGCAAATTTACCAGCAAAATGGGCGGCAGCGGATCCATGATAAAATCGAAATCGCATAGCAACAGTAATGCAGGCATCAAAAATCTCAACAGATCTGAATCCAAAGGGTTTGGAGGCAATACGCAAATGAGACGATCAGTCGAGAAATTGGTTGTTGGTGGTAGCACCAGTGGAAGTGTTGGTAAAAGCAAGCAAGGGCTTTCAAGGCAGACGTCTTCAAAATTATCTGTTCACGACAAAGCTGCTGGCAATGGCCTCTGTGCCATCATGAGTCCGATTAGTGGAACAGCGAGAGGATCCATTATCAAAAAACAAGAAGAACAGCAGCCGCTTAATACCACTCCCGCCCCTTAATTGATTTTGATTTTGAAATTCATCGAAAACAATATCAATAAATCTTGAACGACGCAGCCTGGACTCGCTGCAGTTAAGTGGTGAAGAAGATCAGGCAGCAACTGACTGTACATGTTTGAAAGGTGGAATAGTATCACCATATATCAAACTTGCATTGACAGCATAAATTGAAGATAAATATAGAATTGATGTCCAGGCCCAGTGTCGCACCCTTCTTCAGATTGATACCTGAAATGATTGGGCTCAACAAGTATCGATTATCGATAATCATAATGTTCGTCTACATGCTCAAGAGCCCACAGATATATCCTTTTTTTTTGCACTCTTTCGTGATCATCAATACCTACAATTCAAGTTATAGAATTTTTTTTTCAATCTTGAGGCCTGAGCACTCGTTCCCACTTCCAGATATGAGCTGTGTTACGCCGTAGTGCAATATGCATATGGACTTTAATGTTGTTTGCGAAAGTCAAGCCGATGAATTACTAGATCTATCAGTGGCTGAACTTGAAGCGGCTCCTCGCGCTCCTGCAATCGCAGCTTTTCCACTTTCAAGTAAGAAGGGAGAATTCACGGCCTCTACAAATCGTCGAACCTGTACAAGTTGTTCTTAACTTTCGAATCTCCTTAAATTCTTACCTTCTGATCTCCAAACCCAGGCAAAGTAGACAGTTCGTCTGGAGTAGCTTGGACAATGCTTCGGAAAGTCTGGAATCCGAAGTAAGGCAAAGTCCGGCAACTTCCGTAAACCCACCCCAAACGTGGACACCAGGGTCAATGCATCCGTCTTATTTACCGACTTAATCTGCACCAGACACTCTGACACCTTCGTAAACGCGTCTCCCACCACCTTCTCCTTGATCAAGTCTGGGCTCTTGAACTCAAATGCCTTGAACGTCTCCACATAGCGGCCGGCTTCCTCAAGACTCCACGCGAGCACGAGCGTGTACCCAGCCACGATGCAAGCCCGGGTGAGCTCGCGAATGGGCTGCTGATGATCCTCGACGTCCACGACGCAGAGCACAATGCGCAGCGCGTGTGCGAGGGTCTTCATACGCGTGTAGATGTACTCTGGCTTGAGACGGTGATATCTTATTTTGTATCAGGTGAAGTGTTAACGTGTGATGGGCCTGTGATGATGCATACTTGAGACTGCAGGGGTTTGGTTAATCAGGAAGGACCTCCACCAGCGTTGTGAAGCTCAAGACGCGCACCTCAGGAACAGTGCGACTGCGTCGCGGCCGACCTGGTAATCTGCGCCAATGTCAGCGTATTCCCACGGCACTTTCAGGATGGAGTCGAGCATCTTGTTTCCACGCTGGTTCGGATTCACGAGCACTCGCGAGGAGTTGTACCCGCGCGGATGGTGCGTCTGGGTTTGGGTTTGCGGTCCCAGTGGGAGGCCAGGGGCAGGGTTGGCTTCCATTTGGCACAGTAAAAATATGTGGAAGGCGAAACCTTCGCAGTCACTGCGCAAACAGAGGAGAGAACCAAGAACGAGAAAGAATAGCAGCAAGATACAAAAAAATAGATAACGCCTGTGAAAATCATAGGTCTTCACCCAAACACCGCCCGCTTCAGCACATCTACCCATCGCCTAAAGAACCCATGCCACCGCCCAGCTCCACAACCCACTCCGTGACTTCGGGCCCCACCTCTAATGGTGCACACTTGCCTGCCAAGGTATCCAAACTCACGCCACCCTGACACTCCCTGCCAGGAGCTTGCGCACGCCCTCGTTCCAGTCCTTGACGAGCTCCACACATAGTTCTTGACCATGTCTCCGTTAGGCTCACCCACTACTGCTGCGATCACTGCATCCGGCGACAGGTCGCGCGGCTAATACAACGCCGTCGTGTGATTTGTGAGGAGGTGGCTGGGAAGGCAGTTGCGAGAAACGGTCTGAGCCAATGGGTGCATGGCTGGGGGGGGGCCGTTCACGAGGGAAGCGCATGTGATGCGACGGAGGCTACCCGTGCGGCTTAAGGTACTTCCTTTGCCACTGGTTCGGCGGTGCGCGGAAATGGGGCTGAGAGGGTCGTTGAGGCTGTCGAGGCTGGTTTGGCACTGACGATGCGGCCGCCGGGATTACTGCTTACGATGCTGTCGCGAGAGGACTACGATCCGGTCTTTGCTCGGTTGACGGCGTCCGGTAGTGGGTGGAGTTGCGTTGTGGTTGGCGGCGGCGGAGGTGAATGCGGCGAGCGGGGAGCCAGCGGAGAAATGCGGGCTTGAAAGGGCCTTAGGGCCACTGGCGGGATTTCCCTCGAGGCTGGCTGTAGAGAGTTTTGAGGGTTGCGTGGGTGGGCACTCCGTCTCGCTTTCGTCGTCGGCGGGAAGCAGCTCACGCTCCCGGTTGGTTGGGGTGGGTTGGTGGGAGGCGAGGGTCGACGAGGCCAGCCCAACAACGCCCGACAGTGTCCAGGTCGTTATCGTCGTCGTCCCGCACGAGCACGTCGTCTGCCGTCTCGCGCGACGACATCTGAGTTGGACCCAACTTGCTGCGTCGTTGGAGACGCGGTCGCAAAACAGGTCCAAATTGATCCGCCCCTGCAGGAGAAGCAGTCGCGCTAACGGCGACCCATCCGCGCGTTGTCACCCCTGCTTCCCGTCGAACTCCGACACGGCGCATTTCTTAGACCTAGAGTGGTCAAAACGCGTCAACAATCCTACCGTGCCATCGAGTCTGTGCTACAAAATCGTGTCTTTCTCATTAATTTTTTGATTCTCACAGATCACCCTCATAAGAGGTCTCTTATAGAGGTCTCATGAGTGGGAAAGTGGGGGAACGGGAGAGAAGAGGCCAACATGCCACAAAACCAAGACTTTGATCCACTCTCCCGTGTTCAGCCGCTGTTGAGTTGAACCTTTTTAAGTTCTCCTCGATTTCTTTATTTTGTTTTGTTTAGTCTTCTGCTCGTGAGAAACTCTGGCCGCTTGTATTTGATCACTGGTCATAACAACATCTTTTTATTCTTTATGCAAGCTTAGGGTGGATTAGGTACAAAAAAGAGATTTTTGTAAGTATAAAACATTACAAACAAACAAGGATTCCGTCAGGAAAATCACGTTGCAAATCCTTCGTTCAAAGTGCACACGCTACTAAGCTCGTCTTGCACCTCCTGCTTTTCACGGACACACATCAAAATCGGGGTCTTCCAGGGCAAAGCTAGCGCATCCTTCCGAGGTCCAAAAACGCCACAATCCACAGCTTCCAAGGTTTCTGCATCCATCGCGGCAAAACTGTGTTGATTGGAACTCGTAAGAGTGGTCAATGAACACGAAAATGTGCGGCGTGGGATCTCAATGGCGCTCTGAAATCGCCGAGGCAAGGAAAACACCATGTGGCGGCCATCAAGCCGGTTGAGTGGTGGTGATGGGGTCGCGTTACAGTCTTTGGCGATTACAAGAGATGGCCGAGACTGAGCAATCACGTCTCTAGTTTGGGTGGCGGTCATTATCTCGTTTCCAGCAATATTGCGTCTGAGTGCAACCGAGATTTTCAGGTTTGGGGCGCCCCGCTGTCAGGTTTCAAATGCCGAGGGAAAATTGGGGCGTTCTCCCAACGCAAAATACACCTCTTTTGGCATGAAAATAAACTGTGGAGCAGTGTGGACGATATACAAGCCTACCACAATTCCAAAGACTGTACTGTACTCATGCGCCGATTCGCAGAGAGATCAGAGGAGTCCGTGGATTGCGCTGTCCTTTCTTTGCGGCACCAGTCTTATTCACTTTCCATTAATATTCTTAAGAAATTCTGAGGAGAAAGGTGTCCGAGAGAGGCTGGGTCGGTGGGAACGACGACTGAGCCAGCGTTACTTGAGCAACTCCTGATGATTGTTATGGAAATCGAGGTTATACCCGAAACGCCTTTAATCGTTAGGTACACAAGCGGCTCAAGACTCAGTATCCACGCATTATACAACATCCCGCGCATCATTCACACGCAATTTTGCTGACAGCTTGAAATCAACTTAGCTGTTTCAATGTAGCTTCATTATCAAAAAACGCGTTCGGGCGTCAAGCAAACTCGATATAATACCTCTTTGAATTTTTCCACGATTCTGAAGTGGTCATCAGGTCTTTGGAACCTCCCATTAAACCAGCATTCGGGCGGTTACGAGGCGTCTTGTCATCGATCACAAACTGCGAAGCTGTGAGAGATTGGCCGAGTACAACCAATGCCACGCCCAAAGTATCCTGTATTTCTCCCGCCGGCTCTTCTGGGGTCGCAGGAGGAAGATGCTGGATGCGCCTACGAGAGAGACGCCTATTAAGACATTGCGAACCAGCGGCCGAGGAAGAGAGTGTGAAATGTGCCCGTGAAGAGTTAAGAAGGATGCATGCCGATTTTTTGGTACCAACAGTGCGTGAGTGACTGATTGGCCTCGTGGTTCCAGTATCCGTCATTCAAAACATGGCACAACTAAATAAATTGAAGTATTTGTTCTGCGGAAAAGTATGAGTCATTTATCTCACAACTTCTTCAATCGTTTAATGGCTGGCGTGGAAGAACAAGGCAGATGGGTTCAAGCTTCCCGGACGACAGTGAGAACATGACTTGCCCTCATAATGCAAGAGATTGAGCGCTCAGCTTGGTCGGCAAGACTGGGCACACCGATGTTTCCCTTTGGCAACAGGCTATTCTCAAAAATGATGCCCCCCATTACCATGGGAGTCCATCCTATGTGAACAAGTTTTGGATTAAAAATCCAGTATAGCTTATTGCTGGTATTTTCACTCATCTCTGAAAACCTGGGCGCTGATGCAGCGCTGTTCCCGCAAAGGAAAAAAAAAATCTTCGATATTTCAGGCGCATGGGTGTTCACGTCAATTTCGAATCTCACTCATACCCAGATCAAGATGCTGACTGAAATTCTCTTGCTCTTTACTGCACTATGGTCGCAGCTCCTCAGTAGCGTCGATTACCTCTTCCATTTCTACTGGACGCGAGTGCGTGGGTACCCGCTATTCTTTGCGCACGGCATTGGCAGCACGAAAACCATAGACCTCGGATTCGATGAAATCGCAGCCATCGCAACCGCAACCGAGGTGAAGGTGCCTATTGCGTGCGGTGGATCATACCCGCGTGACTTTAAATTTCAATCACCGATTGCCCACTTGCTTCCGAGTGAAGTCGCAACCGCGCACGTGCGGGTGATTGGAGACCTGGAATCTGCGCGGGCCGTGGTGGTTCACTTGGCTGGAACTGGAGACCAAGGATACTCACTACGTACTGGAATCGCTCTACCACT
>MU614599.1:39595-57074 GCA_025201725.1 Chytriomyces sp. MP71
AAGCTCTTCTTGCACCTGCTGCTTCTCATGGACACACGTATCCACGCCGGGGGCCTTCCAGGGTAACGCTGGCGCCTCCTTCCGAGGTCCAAAAACGCCACAATCTACAGCATCCAAGGTTTCTGCATCCATCGCGGCAAAACTGTCATGCTTGGAGCTCGCAAGAGTGGTCAACGAACACGAAAATGTACGTCGTGGGATCTGAATCGCACTCTCAAATCGCCGAGGCAAGGAAAACACCATGTGGCGACCTTCAAGCCGTTTAAGTGGGGGTGATGGAGTTGCGTTGCAGTCTTTGACGATCTCAAGAGATGGCTGGGACTGAGCAATTACGTCTCTGGTTCGATTGGCTGTCATTATCTCCTTTCCAGCAATATTGCGTAAATTTAGAAAGTGTGGCAATTGGGAGGCTGAGTGCAACCGAGATTTTCAAGATTGGGGCGCCCGCTGTCAGGTTTCAAATTGTGGAAAATTGGGGCGTCCGAACTCAAAACACATTTCCTTTTGTAACCCCCCACCATACGCCCACAACACTCATTTTATGGTGTAAAATCACATACAATATACTACTTTTCTGATTTTTTACCGAATTTGTTGTCAGCATTGTGTCGGCAACGGAAATACCAGTATTTAGTTATTTATTTTCTTGCGTATTATCAAACAATGAAATACACTGTTCCATCCACATCTGTAAGAAATCGATTCTTGAAGACTCTTCCTATTGGCACCGTCTATGTTGACCCTCGGAACAGTCACAAGTACAAAGTACAAGAGCGTAACATCAATACGGCGGGGAAGGGGAAAGAACTAGGTGAGCTGATGCAGAGGATGCACTGGTTCCCGGACGCCTGTAAAGCCATGACTTCCCAATCTACCCCATCGGCGCGAGGTCTAATAGCCGGCAGTAGAGAAAGGCCTGAGCACTCAGCTTGGTCAGCCGGCAAGGCTGGCACACTGAGATCATCCACTCACTTGCGTGTCCCATCTCGTTCTCAAAAACGAAACCCTCATTGGGAAATGAGTATCCTGTGAGTGCCAGTTTGGATTAAAAACCATTATAGCTCATGTGGCGGTATTTTCACCTCATCAGATAACCTTGGCGCTGATGCAGCGCTGTTCCCGCAACGAAAATCTTCGGTATTTCAGACGCATGAGTGTTCACTTCAATTTCGAATCTCACTCATCAAGATGCTGACTGAGATTCTCTTGCACCTCACTGCACTGTGGTCGCAGCTCCTCAGTAGCGTGGATAATCTGTTCCATTTCTACTGGACGCGAGTGCGTGGCTACCCGCTCTTCTTTGCACGAGGCATTGGAAGCACAAAAGGTATCGACCGAGGGTTCGATGAAATCGCAGCCATCGCAACCGCAACCGAGGTGAAGGTGCCTATTGCGTGCGGTGGATCATACCCGCGTGACTTTAAATTTCAATCACCGATTGCCCACTTGCTTCCGAGTGAAGTCGCAACCGCGCACGTGCGGGTGATTGGAGACCTGGAATCTGCGCGGGCCGTGGTGGTTCACTTGGCTGGAACTGGAGACCAAGGATACTCACTACGTACTGGAATCGCTCTACCACTGTTCAAAAAGCACGGTATCGCTTCAGTCTTGCTGATGTCACCCTTTTACGCGCTTCGTAAGGCGAACGGGCAGAAGGGAGCAGCCATCTTAACGGTTGAGGACATTGTCTTGCAAAGTGCTGCCATTTGCAGTGAGGCTGCCAACCTCGTGCGGTGGCTCCGTCGCGACTATCCCGGAAAACTGGTTGGAATCACTGGAATCAGTTACGGTGGCTCTATGACTGTATATTCATCTCTGCTCTGTGGTGGAGATTTGGCAGTCAGTACTTTGGTTCCTTGCGAGCGCGCTCCCTTTTTGGATGAAAAAGCGGTTCTTCGGGACGTCTTACACCCCACCGTGTTGGAGGAACGCCACCTGCTCGAAACAATCTTAGAGCGAACCGCCATTGACGATGTTGTTGCACAGTATGAGAAGAATCGGGACAGTAAAAAGGGAACGATGACGTACACGCAAATATCAGCGCGCAATGATCAAGTTGTCCCCAGTCGGTATTCGAACATTGTCGCAAAGACGATGACGCGTTTTTCATATCATTCCAAGATTTTTGAGATTTCGGGTGGCCATGTGTCGGCGATTATCTTGCATCAGTCAAAGTATGTGGAGCAAATTGCAGCGTCGTTCGATACACTCGAACACTGACAAACGTTTTGACTTTGAAAGCCTCATAATTTCTCCTTTTATCTTAAAGTAAAAACTTCATATTTGTCAAGTAGTCAATCGGTTCCAAGGTTTACTTCTTTCATGCGTCTCTAAAATCATACTGAGGAATGGGAAAGACAAAAACAAAGCAGGCAAGCGAAAAAAAATTATGACCTCGATAAAAAAAAAGGGTCAACTGACTGAAAGGGAGGAAATACACACAAGGGAGAGGGAGGAAGAAGCGAAAAAGGAAAACAAATTTCTAAAAATCCTTGAACTTGTCTGCGTACGGGTCTGGCACGTTTCGACCGTATGGAGCATAGTCCTCCTCATATTCGTCAAACTGCAAGAAATGACAGTTATAAGACAATAAGAACACAAAGGTGTACAATCAAAAACTCACATGCGACGTGTCCCCATCACCTTCAAGGTCCGGAATATATGGTGCATCCACCCTCAACTCCCACATGGCATCCCAGTCCACCCCTTGGAACCACGGATGCATCTTGATATCGAGCGCGCCGTCTCGCAGGTTTCCATACCGCCGCGTCAAGTCCGGTGTCAACAGTCTGCGGATCAGGTCTTTTGCTAAAGGGTGCATGAAGGGTGGGAACGCGAGGCGGCAGGCAACGATTTTCTCATAGAGGCGGAAAGGGTCGTCGTCGAAAAAGGGGGGGTGGCCAGCAATCATTTCATAAATGAGGATTCCAAGCGCCCACCAATCGACCGACTTTCCGTAGCCCTTGGACTGGATCTGGAGATTGTTGTTTTGCAGAGAAAATCAGTCAAATGTTTGTGCAAAAAGGTGACAGGAGCGATGGGCACCGACAACGAATGGATGAGCAAACAACAACTGGGGACAGGGGAGCCCCCCCCGAGGAAACTCACTCCATCAACATTAGGTACACTAACCACTTCAGGCGCCAAATAGTCCGGGGTACCGCAAAGGGTATGCGTCTCATCGCCCACTAGGTGCTTTGCAAATCCAAAGTCCGTCACGCGAATGTGGCCCCGACTGTCAATAAGCAGGTTCTCTGGCTTCAAGTCGCGATACACCACATTGGCACTGTGCAGGTATTCAAACGCGAGGACAACCTCTGCAGCGTAAAACTTGGCAGACTCGTTGTCCAGTTTGTCAACGTTGCGAAGATATGTAAATAGCTCCCCTCCCTGAATGTACTCCAAAACCAGATATAGATGCTCACTGTCCACAAAAGAGCCGTACAGGTGAACCAAGAAGGGACATCCATTACACAGCGCTTCCAAAATGCGCTTCTCGTCCAACGTGTGCTCCACCTGCTTCAACTTGACAACATCCGCTTTGCGTAACACCTTAAGTGCCACATGAGTGTTGGTCCGCGTATGCAGCGCGAGGTGAACACGTCCGAATGATCCCGTTCCAACCGTCTTGATGAGGCGGAAATCAGAAATTCCAAATGGTTTAGCATCGTAAATGGTCTCAGGCGTCGCTGGTGGAGAGGGTCGCCGCAACAAATCCAAGTCGGCGTAGCTACCTGATCGGCTACTCGAATCACCGCTATCGGTTTGTTGGTCATACATGAGCTGGTTTGCACTGATGCGCTCCACGGGGATGTGAGCTTCGACAAGTAGACGGTCGAGGTCCACTCGTTCCTCCGGTACTTCTTGTTCCATAACCTGCTGCTCCTTCTGCAAGTCCTCAAGCGAGATGCGCTGAGCCAAGACCGGAACGTGGTTCTCAATCTCGTCAACAACAAGGTCGCGAAGAGATACACTTTGAACAGGAATGTTGTCGCTGGTCATATCGTCTTGGTTCATCATATGGTTCTCGGGGCGAGCGGCGGTCACGCGGTCGTTTGTTCTTGTTGCTTCGTCCTCCTCCATAACGACATCATCCATCACGAGTGTAGTGGACGGAGTCTCAACGGCCGGAACACCAGGAGCAGCCATTTCTTCCTTTATAGGAGCAGGCTCGGCAACAGGCACTTTCGCCGCCTCTTCCGTCATTGCATCTTCAGGTTCCTCAGCGATTATCTCCATCTTGTCGATAACGTCCTCTGAGACAACGATCTTAACGACATCGTCGACCTGGGCCGTGACGAGATCAGGAACAACGGTAGTGACAGTCGTTTCGTCTGTCGCAATTGAGGCAACCTCCATCGCCTTCTCATCAGCAACGTCACTTGGAGTTTCAACAACCTGCACAGCCAACTCCTCCTCAACCACCTTGAACTCCGATTCTACAGCCACTTCATGTGCAATCTCGGGAACCCCTGTAACCACCGTGGTATTCTCAGAAACCTCCATCCGCTCCAAAACAGCCACTTTCGCAAGCGGTTCCGCGACTTGTTCTTCTTCAGCCGACGCAGCCACCGAAACTGGCTCGATTTCAGCTGTACCAGATACAGAAACCCCGTCGTCCAGAGATGCCAAGCTCGCCGCCTCGCTCTCCGGAGGCGTACCAGCGCCCTTTTTGCCAAAGAGCCAACCCGCCAGCATCGTCAACCGACGCGCCACTTTCTTCTCCTCCACTGGCACGGCCGCTGTAGACGTTGCCTCCAAGGCCTGCTGTACACCCGAGACCACGCTGCTGACCACGTCTTCCTCGGATTCCTTCGCCGGCACTGGAGGAGGAGTTGGGGCTAATTTCATGTCGGCCTTCACGACGGGTTCTGCGGCGGGGGCGGTAACTGGGGTGGATTCAGTGGATTTAGAGGCTACTGCGACGCTCGTGTCCTCTTTAGGTGCGGCGACGGTGGCGGCTGCTGCGACTGTGGCTGAAACGAGTTTGTTGAGGCTCCATGCGGACCTGGCTGTTTTGGAGTCCGTTTTTGAATGTGCAGGAGGGTCAATCAAATTAACGGGGTCCAAGTGAGGTGCGACAGTCTCTTTGAGGGTATCGGATGCAGGTGCAGCAGTGGCAGAAGCTTTGACGACTTCCTTACCAACCACTAATTTGATGGACGCGGAAGTGGCAGGTATTGAAGAGGTGGTAGTCGTGATGATTTTTGATGGTGTAGTCATGGCAGTGGCAGTGGTGGCCGCCTTCTTCCCGCTCGACGACTTGGTCGACCTAATCGACGGCGATGGACTTGCGCTCCTCGAATCCGCAGTTACCAGCGACGATTGTATCTGGGTCACCTTCTTCTCCCCTGGCACATGTGACAAGAGTGACTTCGGGGGCAACTGATCTTTGCTCTCCTTGTTCTTCGCCGCCTTCGCCGCCCGACTCGCCGCCTTCACATCCGACGGCTTCATACCTGGAGCCAACCGAATCGACGTCTGTGTCATGCTCGGCTTCGCCCGCACCTGCTGGCCCTGCGGCCTCTTGATCGTACTACTCGCAAGTCCAGCCGCCATCTGATTCCGCGCGGCAATCGTGACCGTCGCTGTGCTCGTAATGCTCGTCAGCTTGCTCGCGAAGGCGTCGCTCGCGCTCAGAGGGCTCACGGCGGTGGCGGGCTTCGTGTAGCCGCGCGAAGAGGCCTTGTACAGGACACGCGGGGTCGTGCTGCTGCTGAGGTGAACTTGCGGCGGGCCAACGACTTTCCATTGCGGTTTTGTGATTGGGGTGATGGAAGTGGAGCTGATGAGGCTGGCCTTACGGACCTTGACTCGTAATTTTTCTACTGAGAATAGTTGGTCTCAGAATGCATGTGGAGATAAAGTATAAAGTACGAACCAGAAGTTGATGATTCGTTGGAACCTCGCTTGGATGAAGGCTTCTTCTCCTTTCCTGTCAGAGATTTTTTAGGATTGTCAATAGAAATCCTCATACGACGATTCCGAAGGTGTTACCTGACACAACAGACGATGAGGTTGAATTCCTACGTTCGACTGGGTTCCCTTCGACATCCGCGTCCACAGAACGTTTTGAATGTGTTGTGGGCCGATAAGCGTATGGGCTAACATAACTACTACCCGCCGGCGTACTTTTCGACGAAGACATTGCAGACGGTGTCGGCGAAGTGACTGCGGATCGAGGGAGAGAGGTAGAGGCATTCTTGTCTGAAGGGGTATCTGAGGATCGCTTGGGAGGACTGATTTTGACTGGGGTATAGGCGTATGGGCTCCGATAGGGCTGCTTCGGAGCAATTTCAGCGCCTGGAATCCTACCGGTTCCGGAAGCTCCTCCTATCCGTGGCCTGTCGGTGCGGTGATGGGAAGAGATGAGGGACCGAAATTGGGCAAGAATGGATGCTTACTTTGGCATGAGGGCCTGCTTCTCCTTAGCCGACTTTTCCTCGAATGCGGCAATCCTAGACTTGATTCCATCTGTGGCCTTGGGCTTCTTCTTTGCCGATGATGTTGCGGCTGGGGACGACGCCGCAACTGCGGAGGGGGGCGGGAAGGAGTAGGTCGAGGCCGTGTTGAGATACGTGTCGCGCGTGAGAACTTTCGATATCTTGCGCGGCGGTGCAATGAGAAGAAGCGAAGCGTCTGTGAGGGTTGTCATCGTGGGTGGTGCTTGTGGTGCACTGGCTGGGCCAGGTTCAGCATCCATCTCAACGCCCTCAGAGACGGGGACCACATTCACTGTGTTCATTCGATAATGTTCACTTCGGAGGACGAGGGTCGGGTTGGGAGCTTAGGAGTTTGAGGGCTCGGAGAGGGGGAAACAATTCCGCGAAACAGCCAAATCCTGCTTTCTAATCAAACTGGATATATACTGTAAATACTCTCCCGGCACTGGACAAATTTCATCCCTTGATCAGCTTGATCAGGGTTGATCCAAGCAATAGCTGCATTTTTATTTCGTCTGTTTCCTTTCGGGAAACCGTCAGCTTGAGAGTGCACTTGGGAGCAGTTATGGCATTCGAATAAAACCGACGCCCTAGCGGCTATGGGAGCAAAGTCGTGCCTTATCCAATAAAGCTTTATTGAATAAAACTGTTGTATGGCGCGGCATCGCCCGCGCGTGGTTTGGTGTTAGCGGAGTCATGTGTGTAGTCAGCGGGCCTGTGGGACTGCTCACCAACGCATGAATACCCGGCTTTACTTGGAACCACCAGCCCCAATACGATTGAGGGCTGGTGAGGAATTGTGACAATGGAGAGAGCGTCCAGTCGCAAAATCGGCGAGTGTCTCAAACAAAAATAATAACAAGCGAGCGAGGCGTCGCTTTCCAATAATTACTGATCAAGACATCCTCAAAGGTATTTCCCTTTGGAGCCATTCAAACCGGCGGCGAAACCTGTCCCTTTTCATGCTTGAAACGAGAGATTAAACAAGTTAGCTGGACCTCGAGCCTTACCACAGACACCCTCGTGCAGCCTCTCGAACTACTTTTTGGACCCTCCAATGTCGAATTCCTGCACGTCGGCCTCAAAGCCTCCCAAGCCTCGCCACTCGCCGCGTGGACGACCTCGTTGCCCTGCTCACGTTGCAAACACGCGCCACGTCAAAATCAAGGAACATCTTGATTCGCACTTTGGGTGTCTGGCACAAAATTTTGTACCTATACGAGGCACACGAGGAGGACGTTTCGTGCGCCTTTCAACTCTTTCAGGCTTCCAGGAGGTGAACGCGAACCACGTCAATTTTATCGTGCTTATGGAGGGGAGAGTAGGGTAAATGTTGCAGTCTGTGGTGGTTCGGACGAAGGATGGGACTGTCGGATTGCGTGCTACAGACACCGAGGGTTGCATGCATGTGGAGCCTGCTTCATCTACACACAAGCGCGCCGCGCTTCCATCCACAGCTTTGATGCTCTGTACGGCCTTGAAGGAAATACCGTCTTTGGCAGGCAGACGGATGGATCAAGTAATTGATGAACTCGGTGTACTGTTTTCCTGTTCGAGTTGATCCTTCATCTCCGTTATATAATTCTCCGTTCAGTCTTATTCGCTTTTAGAATCAGTGCTGCGAAGCGGAGCGTGTAAAGGCGACAGCCTCCAAACCGACTCCGATTTACCTGTGACGGTAAGACCACGCCTCGTTCAACAATTTATTATGTGCTTCAAGGATGTAAGTGGGAGAGCATCGTGAGCGCCGGGCTTTTCCGGGGATGGAGTTGACCGTATTGATAATGAAAATAACCGAAAATGGAACTTCCCAAGCTCTTCTATGCTGCGGGGATCAAACATCCTCAAGCTGCCCTCCTTCTTTCTGTTGAACCCAGTAATCCAGCTCAATATGTTCCTACGGCCCACCTTTGACAACCGCCATAAAGGCTTGAATCAACAATCGAGCTTCAAATCAGCTGTTTCACGTCAACGGCAGATAGTCAACCAGTGCTCTAAAGCTTGACACGCACGGGTCCCAAAAAATATCTGGAAGGCCACACATTCCGGCTTCCGAGGCAAAAAAGGCGTGATGCGAAGATATGGGATGGCCGCAGTGCTGCAGTGGATCGTCGAGTGTTCCTTCACCTTCTGCTAAACCAGCGAACTCTACTCGCCCACTTCCTTCCAAAGAACCATCGTTGATCAAAACAGCCATCCACGTCTTTGATTAAAAGCACCATTTGTTGAAGGGGAAAATCTTGAAACGCAATCCAGCGCTCATGGCTTCCAGCACCGCCGCAGCCCGCCGCAACAACCTGGATGACCTGCTACTGCAGCTGGATGACACTGTGAACGATCTTATGGCCCAGCAAGGTGCGCTTGGCTTGCTTGTTGTGGCTCGTGTCTCCACCTGGAGTGGCTGACGCTGATGTTTCCCACCTTGCGCCAGACGAAGAAGGTTCCTACGACGACGTTCTCGGCGGTTACGCCACTCTAGGTCGTGGCGCACTTGGGGCACCAGGGAAGGGCGGCTCGACCAACTCGCGCGCGGACTCGTTCTTGGATCTGTATGGCGCCGAGGCACCGGCCGTTCATGTGCCAACAACCTTGGTGGAGGAAACAGTGTCTGAGACCGCTTCTGTGGCCACGGAGGCGGTTCCGGAGCCCGTGGCGAGTCGCGCTTCGATCACGCTATCCACACGGTCGTTGAGTCACGGTGTACCACGCTATCCCGTCATTCCAGTCAAAAATCTGGAGTTCTTACCGCCGCGGACTGTGGAACAAGTGGTGTGCATTTCATTTCCGCTCTCAGGGTTGTGTGGCTGAGTCCGACACTCGTGTTTCACAGGTCATTAACGAACACATCAAGGCCAACAAACCGCTCGACTGGAACCTGGTTTACGAAACGGACCCTCGATTTGATCACAAGCGGCGCGGGAGCACCGCCTCGCAACAGCAATGGGCCTTGTCGCCGCCTCGCCGAGGTTCTTCGTCACAGCAAAGTCAACGGAGCCAAGACGGGAGCTTCAGTCCTCGCAGCCCCATTACGCCAATTATGTCCCCGTTGGTGATGAACAGGGCGTCTGCAGTGTCCACGACATCGTCATCGTACCGGCGACGAGAACCAGCCCTACCTGCTGTCCCGCAGAATTATGGCAATGCGCAGCATGGACAGCAGGATATTCAAGCTCTACGAAATCAGTTGGAGGCAACCCAGAAGGTGAGAGAGACTTAGATATGGGTCGTGACACGCCTTCGTGCCAAGATAAACAACAATTTACGCGCGACACTTCCACTTCTCCAGGCTATCCAGGAAAAACAGGCCGAAATCAACCGCCAAATGCTGACGCAGCAAACGCTGTCCAACACTATTCCCATTATGAGGCAAGGAAGCCCAATCGGATACTCATCGCGGCGGCCCTCCGTCGCTGGTGTCAACACTTCCTCACCGCCAGCTAATGACTCATGGAGTGCAGCGGGGCTATCCCATATGCCACAACAAACGATGCCGCCGCCACAACAATTTTCACGCATGCGAAGCTCGCAGTTTTCCTCTAGGTCACGCGACAGTGAGGGTGCGAGGCCCTCCTCTCCGGCCATAAGCGAGAGCTCGTGGAGTGGACGTGTGGTGGGGCGGTCCAAGAGCTCGCACAGCCTCATGTCGCGTCGTGCGGCGCCACAGCAGGCGCCGTCGGCGGAGGCCAAGGCGAAGAAGCAAATGAAAAACCTGATGGAGGGAGGCCTCTTGTGATCTTTCTTGCTTTGCTCATTTATCCGTTTCGAACTAGTAAATTATCATAGAATTTTGGGGAGATAAACGGACTCAATCAGAAATCAAGGGCGACTTGGCCTCGGACCAACCTCCGTGCGAGCCGTGCGTGAAAAATTGCGAGAACTGGCCTCGAGGCAGTTCCCACTCTACTATCGCTGCTTCCGTTCCTTTATTTCATTCACTGAGAAGCGGTGGCGTCTTAGGTTTTGCACCGAAACAGGCGCTTTAGATTCAGTTTTAATCCCGATGTCTGAACTCATACGCCGCGTCTTGTCCAAACAACGACCCTCGCATTAGCAGCTTCAACGACACAGATACTGGCTGGGCTGGACTGATGGTCTCAGCGTCTTGGTGTGTGTTGCGTTCTCGCGACAACATGGATTGTATACAGCGATGCATTGCTCTCAGATCTTCATTTGTTTTTGTTGAGATACGCAAGCTTCATGCGTGATGATGATTTATTGTTTATATTGTATTCGCGATAAACAACAATTCTTGTCCAAAAACCCTTGTACTCGATACACGCAGCGACCAACTTCCAGCTAGGCACACATAACCTATCTATCCATTTCAACAGTTTTATCCATCGTCGTTTCCACTAGTGATCCGACCCCTCCGAAATCAACGTCACAGTTTCAAGGAGCCGGCGGAGCATGATGTGATCATCTCCCATCCATTTCCCTCGCTTTCATAGTAAAGAATAACTTATCCAAATTGGATTCATTAGGTTCGGGGTTGGTCAGCTGACATCCGACATAACCAATTTCAAACTCAACCCATAAATGATCCCCCGCGAAAACGCTCCCACACTGTCGTCAGACAACGGATTAAACATGCTTGCGCAGTATCTGCTCTCTTCAGTCCTCTTGATCACCTCTGCTTTCGCTCAGGACAAAACGATGTTTACTGGAAACTTGAAAGCTCAAGTCTACAAGCGCAGTCCCGAATGGAGCATGGACCGAACCTTGTTTGCGTATACGTTCGACAACGGCCTCACCGGGACTGCAGGAAAGGTGGACACAGCCCCAAATTGGACCTTCAGGAGTGACGGCAAACCTGTCCAGCGCACCTCTGCAGCAGAACCTGATCGATGTTGTCCCAGGAGAGACTGGATACAGTGGACTCTGGCAGGTCAATATTGTCACAATTCCTGCTTCCGTCAAGGCCGGCAACATCACGTCCAAGGCAGCCCTCGACGCTTTGATGCTAGCAAATCCATCCGTTACGATCGCCAGCGCGAGCATCTCGTCAACTGCCCCGTCGTCCACCCAGCGGGCAGAACGTCGCCCCACCAGGTAACAGCAACGTGCAACCGGTCTGGGTTCCTGTACTTGCCAACGGCACCATGATCGGAAACCCCGTCTTCCCTGGTGTGAGCGCTGATCCGGGATACACGGCTTTCTGGGCCGTCACGCTTGTCACGATTCCGAGCGGATACTTTCGCAAGGCGCAGGACTGGGCCAGTCTCAATATTCTGCCAACCTCACTGTCTCCATTGACGATTGTGAACTGCCATCGTTGGGGCCGTTGGTACTACCACTCCCTTTTCCTCTGGGACCATGAGTGTGTCTCCTTCTGGTGGTGCTTCTTCTGCTGCTCCTACTTCCGCAAAGGCGTCTTCTGCAGATTTCGCAGCATTCTCGGCTCTAGTACTCACACACTCTCTTTTTTTGATTAAGTTTTTTCCCGCTTTATTTTGAAAAGGATCAAACAGAATCTTAAGCAAAAACAATTCTTCAAATGGTGTAATTCTTTTCGGCTATTTTTTTGCGAGACAACAGGTTCTTCTACCAGTTGTTTTCTTTCAGATGAACTGTACTCTGATGCGCCGTGCAGCTCAGCAAGAGCAGCGAACAACTCTTCAAACAGTTTCATACAGGATTCCTGTTCAAAGCAATCAAGATCTGAAGGCATAAAAATGGACGCCGCCCCTTTGCTGGCGACTGAATGATACTCGCACGTCTTTTCTCTCTTGCGACCGTTGCCTCCCTGGCCTTTCCAAATGGTTACGGCGGAATCGGCGGTATCGGTGTTCCCGTCGTCGACGGAAGCTTTTCCGACTGGGTGATCGTCTCCTCGTATCTTGCAGACTACCAGGTCGAGGAAGCCAGCATTTTTGACGCCTCTGTGTTTGTGAGTGGTACTTGGGTGCCCGTTCACGGAGGTCCCGATCAACACACAAACAATGTCACTATCGGAAACACTATCGCGTGGTTGCCTGGTTCAATCATTAAATACAACGACCTGTGTGAGTGCCTCACTTTTTCCCAGTCGTTCCCCTGCAGCCTGTCTGCTTCCTTTCCTTTGGAGTATTCGTATTTTCCTTCCCAGGCTTGAGAGGCGCTTTTTGATGCGCCTCATGGTTGCCTCTCTTTTACTTTAAGTCCTGTCGTTTAAACAAGCAAGGACCCCGTCCGCCTTCTCTGACCCTGTACATTTTGACTCCCTTAACTTGGCATCAGTCTTCCCCTTCCAGAATGGCGTCACTGCCAACATGGTCGCTCTTCCTGCGAGCGCTGCCATCTCCCTCCCACAATTCATCAAGGTTGAGGACGGCATCTTCACCTTCCAGACCAAGAACTGGGACCAGATCATTGCCTTCCAATGTGTCAACGGTACTGGAGACATCGACTACGGAGGTTTTCTCGAGACGTGCGAGTCCCAGATCAATGTTCCTTCCACTTGCTACTCCTTCGTGGCCAACGTTGCCCCAGTACCTCTTACACCCTCCAAGGTTGGTGCTGCCTCTGTGCCATACTAGGTCACTGTCAATGCTGGTGAGTTGAACAAGACTATTGCTGTCCAGAACCCTACCGCCGGACCTGTTGACATTGAGTTCACCGCTGTCGACTATGCCTAGAAGCCTGGAACCACTTCAAGTTATTGCCACCGTCTACTTCACTGCCACTCCCTTCAGCAAAGGAGACACCCTTAAGGGTGGAATTCCCAGCTACGACCAGACTTATTCATTTGGTGGCAGTGACTTCAGCGTCGCTGACGTTAAGCGTGATGTGGGTGGACCTTATGACTACAAATTTAAGGTCGATGTCACTCTTGACTGCAACGGTTACGGAGGCCTCGGCAAATCTCAAGGCCAGCAGGTTGGAATCGTCGCTGCTGCTTGCAAGTCTACTGGAGGCAACTGCGGTGCTAACACCATCAAGAACCTGATCTTCACTGCCGACTCCGTTCAGTACTGCGTCTTCACGTCCAGCTTTACGCCCGATATGTCCGTGTACGTGGTTCCCCCTGCAACTGATGACGGCAAGCACACTGACTCTGCTGGCCGCTCCTTCTTTCTCCTTGGCGAAGAGGTTCTTGTGGAACTCTTCTCCAAATACTACCTCACCAGCACACCTTACGGTTTCAGTGTCACCTCCCTCAGCATCAACCAGCACGCTATCGACCGCAGCTGCGTGGAGTGGGAGACCGACGGAGAGTGGAAGAAGCACGGTGTTTTAGGCATCAAGCTCCACCTCAATGACGCCACTGGCAACGTTGGGACCCCTAGCGCACCCAAGTACACTGGCTGCAGTAACTACAAAGATCTTGCCTTTGTGGACGGCGCGAACCGTCCCCTATACACAATCGACATTAAATTTGATGTTGCGGATGGTATCCCTGACTTTGACGAGGTTGACAGCACTGGCCTCCAGGTTTGGTTTGACGGTGTCGGGTCTCGCCGCCGAGAGTCTGCTTCCGCGTCAAAGACTGTTGCTGCGTCCACCCAGCTTGACGTTCGCGGTTTGACTGGAACCTCTGTTGCTGGCAAGGTTGCTGCCCTTGTGGGTCTTGTTACGGCTGTGTTTGCCTTCATGCTTTAATTTGAAACGTGATCGTCTCCACCTTCCGATTAAATGTTCGCGTTTGAAGTAACTTATCATGGTTTATACTGTTGCCGTTCTTGACACTTCTGAAAGGGAGTGAATACTCCTGTCCATAGGGGCAGAGAGAAATTTCGTTTCGAAGGGAATGTCAGCGCCAACACCCGACTGTGTGGTTCTGTCGAACACTTTCCCGTCAGTGTACCCGCTTGCCATGCAGTGCTGCCAGGGCCAAGGGGTTGTGTGCGATGCTTCTAGCGAGCGCGTGACGGCCCTTTTCCTGCACTCGACTGGCCTCGCAGGCCCAGTCCCTTCGGCCCTCACCGCCCTCGCCTCGCTGACTGTGCTCGATCTCTCCTCAAATCGCCTCACGGGTCCACTACCCGATCTTTCTGCCCTGCATCTGACAAACATGTGGGTTGCCCGTTCTTATTAGCTAGCATGAGGCCCTCCTGACATGACACTCAAACTACAATGCCAGTAACGTGGCCCATAACGTGCTGTCTGGCCCCATTCCATCCTGGGTGACCGACACTCCGTCTCACGACTATAGCGACAACTGCTTCGATGACCAGCCACAGGCGCAGGTCTGCTCCGTCTTCAAGACGCTCACGCCCACGGAACCGATTCCCACAACCTTACTGGTACCCACCGTGATTGCTACATTTGTAAATATCACGACTGCAGTTCAGACCGTGGTGCCCGTCTCGACCCTTGTTTCGACGATCGTGCCAGTCGCGACCCATGTTTCCTACGGTTTTACACCGACAATTGCGACAGTCGCTGCATCCAATACTGGAGTCGATGGAGGAGGACCCAGCGCGGGGTCGATTGCTGGTGGCGTGATTGTTGCGATTTTGTTGATTGCGGCAGCGTCCGCTTTCGTGTACTGGTGGACCCAACTTCGACGCAAGCCAAGCAGACCTTCGCATACTGTTGTTCAGGATATGGATTTGGAGGACGCGACGTACACGTATTCCTCAGCGGACGAGTATTCTCCTTCGTTGCCTCCCATGCAACATCAGCAACAACTTCCGGGTTATCTGAGCAAGGACCATGAGGGTGATTCGTTTTTGGTGGCTCCTGAGGTCGACCAGAGAATGCGTGGTGTCCCTCGGGATCCTTTAAGGCGCCCAAATTGAAGAATACCCGGCCACATTTGTTTCACTTCGTCAAAAACTTATTATTCGTTATAAATTAAGTATACAATTATGGAAGCAAGGTCACAAAATCAGTTCAGAAGTTTACACATGTCCAGCCGGATTCGGGCACCAGACGGCGACGACGGGATTGAGCGCACGCCGCAGTACTATGCATTCATGACTGAACTGCAGCAATTCCACGACTCGATTGGGTGAGTCTAGGGCTCAACCGTGGCCAACGGCAGTTGGTTGAGTGTCCAGCTGACTCAGTCTTGTCCCCAGCACTGTGCTTCAGCCTGAGCTCATTCTTGGCGGAAAGAGACTCGATATTTACCGCATTTATTTGGGCGTTAAGAACGCGGGCGGATTCGAGAAGGTGCGTTCGTGTTTGCGTCTCGGCGAACACCCAACTCTCTCTAAAACTATTTTATTAGGTATCCGACGACCACGGCTGGCGCAAGATCTGTGACCCGTTCGAGTTCCCGCCAACATGCACTAACTCGGCGTACGTCGTCAAGCGCGCATACAAGGCAAACCTATACCATTACGCCCAGGTCCACGACTACGGCATCCCCATCTCCCAGCTCAAGATTGAGCCTGGCCTTAAACGCGGTTTTGAGGACGACGCTGCGACTGGTGTGGCTTTTCTTTGTGTTGGATGCCATTGCCTGACTGTGTCGAAACCAACGTAGCTGCAAAGAAATCAAAGACGAAGCCTCAAGCGCCCATTACAGTCACCTCGAACTTTATTGCTCCACAGCGGGGGAATGGGGCTCCCATCCGTGTCATGGAGTACTTTTCGGACGACCGTTACTTGATGGCAGGACATCAAAACAAGGTGCTGCTCGCGTTGCAATCTGGACTCCCCAACGAAATAGATTGGGCCTTCAACAAGCTCATCAAAATGAGCTGCACCGCTCCTCCAAACTTTCATATGGCTCACATCCCGGGGCTCCTCGAAGCCCTCTTGGAGCACGTGGAGACCTTCTTTAGCGTTCTCAAGCTCAACTCCACCACCGATAATGTGGAGACTGTGCCAGATTTTAGCCACCACCCACCAGCCAACTCGGCGCACCACCCTCACTTCTCCGATCTCTCCCTCTTCAACAGCAAAGACACGGCCGCCCAATTCGAACGCGTCCTTCAAGTCTTTCACATCATTCGCAATTTCTCTTTTGCCGACATCCACACGAAATTCCTTGCAACTCAAGCACCCCTCTACGCCCTCCTCAGCAAATGCATGGCTCTCCCTTCCTATAGCAGCTACATTGCCCTCAAATACAGCGCCCTAGACATCCTGGAAAACATTGCCCCAGGCGTGAGCTTGCAAGCGCGCGAGGAGGACTACGCTGTCCTCTCCTCACTTCGGAAGATGGCAGATGCACCAGACCGCGGTCTCGTGATGGGCAGCCTGCGCACGCTCACGCGGCTGTGCCAGAACGACACGAATCACGTGCGGCTGCTAGACGTGGACTCGGGCGTGCTCGAGCGCGCCGTAACTCTCCTGCGCGTCCGCGGGGACGACGAGCTCGTATACACCGTGCTCGAGTTTTGCTACCTGTACACGACTTTGGGCGCGGATGGTGTAGAGAAGCTTGTGGGCTGCGCGGCGCCGTGGAGCCTTGTGAAGGTGTTGATGGGATTTTTGCATTTGCGCGTGGGTGGGATTCCGGGACTGGCGGGGAGGAAGGCGATGCAGGTGATGCCGCCGCCGATGGGCTTTGCGCAGGGGATGCCCATGTTTCCTGGTGGGCAGCCGACGGTTGGCGCTGCCTTTGGATTGGCGGCGATGGGTGCCACCAGCGTGGAAGGAAAGCGTATAGGTGGCGGGAAGCGGAAGGGGACTGCGAGTGGCGCCGCGACTCCGATCGGTAAAAGCAATCCGACGTCGAGCGCTGTTAGTCCGGCGTTGCCCAAATCTGTGCAGATCGGAGCCAAAGCTTTCAAGAAAGGTTCCATGTTCGAGGACGAGGACGTAGACATTGACGGAGACGACGAAGACGAAGTTCTGGATGAGGGCAAAGCTGCACCCATTTCGCGAGCCGCTGGCGCGACGAACGCGAGCATAACAGCCATACTTACTGCAGGGGCGGACCCTTTTGCAAACGTGAAGAAGAAAGGCCGTCCACCCAAGAACCGTGAGGCGTACGACGCATATGCAACACAGGTGCAAATTCAAATGAATCAGCAACTTCAGATGGAACTGCAACAGAACCCGGAGATGCCTATGGAGGAACGAACCGCTTTGGTTGCCAAGCTGAGACAACAGCAGCAAACCATGTTGAATCAGTTTGTTGTGTTGGAGAAAGAGAGCAG
>MU614600.1:0-63355 GCA_025201725.1 Chytriomyces sp. MP71
TAGCAGCAGTTTGATAATGTATTGTTACTCGTGGATTGGCACCAGGGTTCTTGTGAATCTGTTTTATGGCAAAGAAGATTTTGGCACACTTCTTATATACTGACAGAAAGAGGGTCTTCAGCTATGTTTGTTGTTGAGTGTTCAGGTAACCAGCCCAAGCAAAATGCTTTATCAGCAAGAATATATTTGGAAGACGTTCTTCAAGGTGTATTCTGGCATGGATATGGCCAAGAAGATGGAGTATGTTTGGCAAAAGATGGTCTTTTATTGGCGGGAGTTGAGGGGTAAAGAGGATGCACTAAAAGGAAGCTTGAAATACGGAATAGTAAATATGTTGACAAATGGACTGGGACCAGGATCTTTGTCTCCTTCAGCGTCCTTCTTTCTTGCCAAAGAAACCTCTCAAAATTCAAGCTCAGGAATTATTAGATACCACTGTTTAGAAAAGATTCTTGGCACGCTTCACATACCTTCTGTGTCTACATAATGCTAAATAAATATTTGATTAATTGACAGATATTGCACATATGCAATACTTAGTTTTAATGACTAATTTATCATTTATTCCTTCCTTCAATCTCATCACTAACTTATTTGCTCTTCAGCCTCCCCCAACTGTCTCAGCTTCACATGGCTGTTGCACTTCACCTGATGTCATTCTCACTCATTTTGGTGTTCATGTGACGGAGGCAAAGTTACAAAAAAGTACAGTGATGCTCTGGCTAAAGACAATGGTGTGGAAGTGGGAAAGATTCGTAAGGAAGGAAGACCTCTTTCTTTTGATCCCGGAAAGCATAAATGATGCACAAACTATATCCTGTTTCTCGCAATTATAGTCAATTACTTCTCAATTATTAAAACTCCACCAAATTCAAAGCATTTCCCAGGCAGCTGGCAGTCACTGCTCAGGTAAGGCCGTTGATGTGTCATTCTTCCCCATAACATCAACAACATTAATGTATTCTTTTTTGATTGTTCTAATGATGCCTGTGTATAGCACATCTAGAGCCATTCTGTTCCTTAAATGGCACAGGATTGACTCATCCTGAAGTTGATGACAGGTACTACAGTAATAGACCCAAAAACCTTCTTTGCCTGTAATCAATTGTGGGTTGAATGAGTCCTCACTTTGCAACCAGTTGTGATTCTTTGCCTCAAATTTGTATGAACTGAAATAATTTTTTAGTCACCTTCCATTCATCAGGAAGCTTTTCTTTCTTATAGTTGCCAATACCTGTTTCACATTCTACATCATTGCCATCTTCAACAACAACATTGTCTGTCTTCAATTGAACAATTCTACCCCCCCTTTTCATTGCCAATTGATGTAATAATATGTTGCTGTTTTCAATAACTTGCCAGTGGATTGGAATACTGTTTAAGTGCTTCAATTTTTGTCTTGGTTGAGATTCTGAACAGGTTTTTGTTATGTGTTGCTGTTGCATTGATATTAGTTATGAAATGCCAGTTTTATTTTCTCAGTATATATAGAATGTGGGAAAAGATCAATAAGAAAGTGTTCCTGGAGTGAGGTTGTAGTCTATTCTTGAGATGAGGTAGTCTTTCACCCGTTTTCACTCATTGATTAGACAGTGTTATAATTTGAAAAGAATGCTCTTCCAGCATCATTCATACTCATGGTAAAAAGATCTTTCTGTGTTTCAGTTGATCTTTTGTTGAGGCACCCAATAAAGCAATTCATCCATCATTAATTTTGATGAATCACCACAATTGGCATAAATTGGTCAAAAAAATGATTAATATAATTTGGTTTTAATGTATTGGAAGGAATAATCTCATACTTTACATCATATGGAATCGCTACAAGTTTACAATAAGTTAGAACCAGTACAGTATACCATCCATATGCACAAAATGGGAATGTGTTGTCTGTGATCACATAATAAACCCCAGGCTTAAGTATTCCCAAAAATGGCTTAATCTCAGCAAAAATACCAATTATTGGCCAAAGATTTTGAATGCTCAAACATGTTGTTTGGCATTTTTGAATGTCAAATCTTTGCAAGTTGCAGTTTATAAAAAGTCTCCATTATCACTACCTCAGCGTGAGTTTTGAGACAGCTGCAGGATTCGAGCTGCTGGTGGTTCCGGGACATGTCGGCATGGACATTGGCTTACTCACTTCTTGTAGTTGAAAGAGATATCATGTATAACTTAAAATGTACTTTCAATTTTATCCTGTCCCTTGTAAATGTCAAAAGCTTCTAAACCAACAAATACATATATTGGTTGGTACACATATGGACCAATGATGGACAATGGTGGATTGACAGAATACGTTACAGTCCAAATCAATTGCATGAAAACAAATTCTGTAAAGTTCACAACACTTTTGTATCTGAGTTGCTGTTACTTCTTAGTTACTGACAGAGGATCACCAGAGGACATTTCTCTCAATTTGAACTCAGAGAGATAGATTCATGATATGTGTTGAGTATTGTTTTAACAGAAAGGACACTATGCAGTTGCTGTTGCCAGTTTCATTTGGATCAATCTTTAAATTGTCATAGTTGAGAAAGGCATCATACATTCTTTCATCCATAATATGAACTTGATTTGCTAGTATAGTGTTATGAGACAATTTAGGACTTTTGCGGGTAATGGAATGTTGGCACAACTTTCAATCAAGTTCATGCATTTTAATCAACTCTGCCAAGTCCTGACATTTTGCCAAGCTTGCTGCAACTTTAATTTAATCATGTGAACCTTGCTGTGCTTCTTTGGCTAAATAAGTGATGACACAAAATTTGTTCAGTTTTGTTTCTAATTCCTTTGCACCTGATAGTGTGATCAGGATCAATTTCCAGAATGGTCACATCTCCTAAGGAACTATTTCCAGAACTACATATCTTTGGAATCTCTTTATTTGCTCATTTCATTTTTTGGTTCATTTTTTCATTAGTTCTGCTATTTAAGCTGACATCCTTTCCATTCATTTCTTTTCAGTTCAATATAGTCAGTGTTACAACTTTACTCCATTCCAAAGCCTCTAACCTTTGTCCCGGCTTTCTGACGTGCAAGTAAACCCCTTCCAAGACCCAATCCAGTTAAGGTCAAGTTTTGTTTCACCTTATTTAATCTCCATGACTTGGTCTTAACAGTACTACATAGATTTCATATTCAATTCTTGAAACAGTTGTATCATATGGTTGACATTTTCTGATGATTGTATTGATTCAATCTTCAACTACATTCTCTGGCAAGTCTCTGGTCACTGTAAATATTGTGTTGACTTGTAAAAAAAAATGCAGCCAAGTTGTAATTGTCATCAAACCACCTTTCTTATCAGGTGGACCACCATCTTAAAGACTCCCTTTCCTCTTCAAAGTGTTGTTAACAACATCCATTCTGCTTTTCTGTGTTCCTCTCATAATGCTTGACAAATTTGTACTTGCTAAGAAACCAATCACCACTAATAGATGCTTTATGCTTATATGAATTAGTTTTGCTATGATTCTCTATAAATTCTTGTGTTCTTGCCTTGATTTTGGAAGCACAATGCTGTTGACATTTTCTTGGTCAGTGTGTTCTTCAGCAACAGCACATGAACATGTAAAAGCTATGTCACTTGGTTCAAACAGAGTCACATTTTTATAGAAATTGATCACCTTTTTGGAAGGAAACATGTTGATATACAGTTGATAGATAAAATCTATTTAAATTCAATTTGTTTTGTTTTTGGTGTCTGATTAACCAATTTTAGCTGCAGTAAAGATTGAAAGATAATACTCATTGTCCCATTTTTGATGTCATGATCCATCTTGAATGGTATAGATCATATTCCCATTGCATATGTGTCAATGCCATGTAAAAACTTTCAAGTTCTGCTGCTACAGTAGAACTGGCAACTCCTCCTGACCTTTTACTTTTCCAATGCAACAGATTTCTATCAGGAAAGTAATATATCCCTATGTAGATTTACTCTCTGTAGTATTTCCAAGCCATTCTGCATCAGCATGAACATGAGCATCATGATTCTATTTGGTCAGCTTTAGAGTACTTGGGACTAAACTTCTTTGCAAATTTGACATATCTAAGAATATCACGTGCATGTTTCCAGTGCAGATCAGATGGGTCATTGTTGAATTGACTCAAAAGTCCCATTGACAAAGATAAGTCCAGCCTTGTCCATTGAATTGGATACAATAAACTTCCAATCAAATAAATTTATTTGTAATCTTTTCTAAATTTAATCTTTTTTAATGTGCATCCTCTCCTCCTGATGATTGCAACTGTAAATTTGCTAACAGTGGGGTTTCTCGTATATTGCAGTCAGTCATTCCAAAATGATCCAGCAATTCCTCCAATGCTGGTTATTGGATAGTGATATATTACCTTGCTCACTGTCACAACTAACTTGCATACCCACAAATTGCTTCACATTTCCCAGATCTTTGATCGGATATTTGAGAACAAGTTCAGCAATAAACTCTTTCCATATCAACAGCTTCTTGCAACCACCAAGAAAGTCATCCACAATCAAGATAATCATCATGAATTTGGAATCAGTCAAATTTCCATACTTAAAAATACATTATCATAAATGCTAGCAGTAAAACCAATTGACTTCAAATATGCACTGAAGTCTTTATGCCAAGCATTAGCTGCCTGTTTTGTTCCATACAGTGACCAATCAAGTTCACAGACCATGCGAGTATTCTTACCAAGAGGATATTGTTTAAATCCAGGAGGTTGCTTCATGCATACCACATTCAACATTTTGGCTAGGACAAACATGGTTTTGACGTCTTCTTGATATATCAACAGATCTTTTGTGACACATGTTGTGAAGAATATACGAATATGGGGCACAGAACTGGAGCAGAGGTGTCCATAAATTCAATCCCTTCAATCATAGAGACTCCCTGTGCAACAAGACAAAATTTGAAATCATTGTCCTTCTTCTGAACCTCCCAAATTGACAACTGATGACATGTATGTCCTTAGTCCATGGAAATAACCTCCACATTTTGTACTCTTTCAATTTATCAATCTTGTGTTTGTGTGCTTCAATAACTTTAGGGTCTAACTCTTGCCCAATAGAAGCAAGTGCATAGTGAATGGGTTTCAAGAATCAACTCACCAATAATCTTTGCGAGGAACAGGCAGATGAGATGAATGCCTCAGAGCTACAGGTGCAGGAGCTTCATTGTCCCCAACTACCTCCTCCCAATTGGCCGCCATCACCTCATCCTCATCAAATTCATTGTCACTATCTTTGAATTGAACAGTTTGCTGCAAATTTCTTTTCTGACTTGCCATACACTTTCATCTCTTCCTGAAAAATGAACATTTGTGGCTTGGAAAATAGTAGAGAAATCAACTGTGACAATCAAATAAATGGATGAATGGTTCATGTATCCTGCAAAGTAACCAGCAATGGCACATTCTTTGAGCTTGTTTTTACCTCGTAAATGCTCTGAAGCCTTCCTTGCCAAAATTTTGCACCCAAATAGTCAAAGATGGGATAAATCTGGTCTGATGCCAGTGAACAAATTTCAATTGGTGTGCTAGTAGAACTAGCTGTAGTCAAAATAAGGATTTGAAACATAAAACAACTGCATTGATGCACATCTTTTTAGGCAAATTTGCAGCATTCATGATTATCCTAGCTCAATCCATCAGAAACCTATTTAAAATTTCAGCTGTACCATGCAGCTCATGCTCATAAGGAATAGTAATTTGCTTCTCAACATCCAAGTGAATCATGTCATCATTGAATGTCCATGCAAAAATTCCTTCACATTATCATATCAAACACATTTTAATTTTTGATTTGAAACTTGTTCAGCCTTTGTATGATCTTATTGAACACACTTCAATTTTGCCAATACTGAATATAATCAGTTATTTGTTTATTATGCTTTGATAATTCCTTGAACAATGTGCAATCACCACAGATCAAACAGGTGACCACCTGACCATAACCAGCTTTGTTTCCCATGACCCTACTTCAATTCCTACTGTACAACACCAAGTCTCTCCATTTTATTGGAGGGTGCAAACAATCTATAGTCTGTATGGCATTGTAGACTAGATATGAGGTTTTGCAAGTGCGCTGAGCTTCAAAGACCATTTTGCTGGTCTTTATCTCCAGCCCTTGATTATTCTGACAAAGTTACTGTCACAGGTACTGTCACAAGTCTTCAATTCTTTTGAAGATTTCCTGAGATGGAGTCTGGCACTAGACAAGGTGATTGTCTTGCTATATTCAGTTTCTGGCATAATCACTGGGATTATTTTGGTCACAAAGAAATATGTTATTTAGAATAACATGTTTAACTTATTATCAATTACAGTTATATTAAATTATAAACAACATAGTATAAGAGAATAAGGTTAAGTGTATAATTGTACTAACAGCTATCCACTGCAGTTGGATTTCAATAATATGGCCTCAGTTGCAGAACATCAGATACAAAGGTTTAGGTGGTGATATCGTTTGAGCTAGGTAACTATCAGCATATTGAAATGGTTAAAATTAGAGGGTATGGTATCAGGATCAGGAATGGTCATAAAATACTTGGCTGCACACCTTTGGAACAGTATTCAATACATGACTTGGGAGAGATATCAGTTACCATGCAGACTTCAGAGCCTCATGAATTGCACAAACTGTAGACAAATATGCTATCACCAATTAACTGTGAAAGAATGTAACGTTTTGTAATAATTTGGTTTAAGGTTGGTATGGAATGGAAGGTCAAATATGCTGAATGAGCTTCAAGTCAAGCCCAGATCTGTGACAGTTATGCAGGGAAAAGACAATGAAATAAAAGGTTCTTAGTGGAGCCAACCACAATGGCCTTACAAGACAGTCAACAGTACCCTACATACAAGTGCAAATCATTGGAAGGAAAATTATGACCATTCAACAAGTATGAAAACAGATATTATTTTTCCCAACCTCTAAACACAGCCTGGAGATTTGACCCATCCTGAAGGAGTCATTTTCACTGCAGTGGGTGCAAGGAAGCACAATATCAGGAAAAGTTTCATGAGGAGCCCTTGTGCAGATTGAAGCTTCATACTAAAGTAAGGGATCAGGTAACTTTCCTCACGACTCTTCATGCTCAACTTTCATCTGTCTCAATCCAAATATAGCCCATAATTTTGAAGAACATAATATCAGAGCCAACTCCAGCAACTAATTTTCATATATGCAAAGTGATGTTGCAAACATCTGTGGACATGGTCCAGAGTAGCAAAAGGTGGATCTGAAGCTTGCTTTCTTGGTTGCTGTCACCAATATTGTTCAAAGAAGTAGCCTTGCAAACATCATCCTCATCAACTTCATCATCAGGGCCATGGTTGCCAGCATCTGAGTCAACTCCACCATCCCCATTGTCATCATCAAAGACACTACAGTTTTGGAGAAACTTCATCTTAAAAGTACCTTGGCCAGATTCTCACAGCTGTTGAATTGCTATCCATCTATTGCCAGAAAGTGAGTGATTAAAGGTAGCAAATATGGACACCTTTCCATGATAATGCCTGAATCTGCAATAGCCTGAGGGGCAGACAGGCTATGGGAGTAGCAACTGTGCCTGCAGTGTCATTCAGATTCTGGCATGCAGGAGAATCTTCAGCAGTATATTTTTCCAGCACCATTTCTGGTGCTGTGTTCACCTGTTTGTGACTGTAAATGAGGAAAAACCGGCTATCAAAGCTTCGTAAATTGAGTTTGTGTTACTCCTTTGCTGCCAAATCAGAATTGCCCGTAAGTAATGGGGCCCCAAGAAGTCGGGGCCGTCCTCGGCGACCCAACCTTCACGGCCTCTATAGGGGGCTTCTTTTTGTTCCAAATCCTGTTCTACACTGCACTTGCGCGCTGCTTCCCAATCACATTCTTAAGCGAAAAGGCGCGCGCATGGATTCTCACTGGCCTCAACTCGCTCGTCTCCGTCCTTGTATCGCTGCCATTCTGGGCCTCATTCCTCGCTCGTCTCGATCTCTCGCTGCCTCAGAAGGGCTTCCAGGAGTGGACCACGGCCATCCGCGTCTTTTGTGGCTTCTTCATGTCCTACCTACTCGGCGACCTGGTCCTTGGCTCTCTTCTTTACCGCTCCCAGGTGAATAGGCTTCTTAACCCCCCTCCACCCCCCCCAAACCGCTCTAAATACGCGTCGTTTTTTACCCTCAAAAGATGGGCCCAAGCACAGGCTACTTCCATCATTTCCTTTACCTCCTGCTCATCCCCATTGCCCTCGTATACGACCTCGGCGGCAACTTTGCCCTCATGTCCTTCCTCGAGCTGCCCACACTCGTGATGGCCGTGGCGCAGGTTCACAAACCACTGCGCAACGACGCCCTCTTTGGTGCGTTATATTTTCTCACGCGCATTATGCTGCATCTCGTGATTGTCGAGCAGTTTGTGGTCGGTTATCCGGGCAAGTGGCTTGTCCTGTTTCCCGTTCTGCTTCTGCCACTACATATTTACTGGTTCTTGGAGTGGGTTCAGCAACAGGTGCGCATTCGGAGGGAGAAGCAGGATGCAGAGGATGCAGTAGGGGTGCAGGTTGTGGTTGACTTGCAAAGTGTTACGGGGAAGAATGACGCGTCAACGGCCTTGCCGGATGAGCAGTGACAATGCCAGCTGCCTGGGAAATGCTTTTAATTTGGCGGAGTTTTAATAATTGAGAAGTAATTGACTATAATCGCGAGAAACAGGATATAGTTTGTGCATCATTTACGCTTTCCGGGATCAAAAGAAAGAGGTCTTCATTCCTTACGAATCTTTCCCACTTCCACACCGTTGTCTTTAGCCAGAGCATCACTGTACTTTTTTGTAACTTTGCCTCCGTCACATGAACACCAAAATGAGTGAGAATGACATCAGTTGAAGTGCAACAGCCATGTGAAGCTGAGACAGTTGGGGGAGGCTGAAGAGCAAATAAGTTAGTGATGAGATTGAAGGAAGGAATAAATGATAAATTAGTCATTAAAACTAAGTATTGCATATGTGCAATATCTGTCAATTAATCAAATATTTATTTAGCATTATGTAGACACAGAAGGTATGTGAAGCGTGCCAAGAATCTTTTCTAAACAGTGGTATCTAATAATTCCTGAGCTTGAATTTTGAGAGGTTTCTTTGGCAAGAAAGAAGGACGCTGAAGGAGACAAAGATCCTGGTCCCAGTCCATTTGTCAACATATTTACTATTAAGATAAAGCTTCCCAAAGAAGTGATTATGACAAGTTGAAGAGAACATTGGAGATTAAGCCTCAAATGAAAGAGGAACTACAAGAGAAGGGAGTTGAAGCTGTGAGAATTGTCAACCATATCATTCATTAGGGCCAATTGTGTAAGAAAAGCAGCTTGTTCAACAACAAGCAGCTTGAGTTGAAACTTTCATAGACTTGTGTCTGAATAACAATTGTAAGGTTAAGATCTGCATTAGAATGTAAATGATTATCTTGAAGGTGCCAGTTTGCAAAATTCAAATGTCCGAAAAGTTGGCCTCGATATCATCAATCCAATCGCACTATCTTCGAAAATGTACAGCAAACGTGATCAAACAGTATGTTGAATTTCAATCAAATTTGCGTGCTCTCAAATTGGACAGAATGGATAGAGACACAGCAATGATTGTTGATCATGTCGTTATATTGTTGAAAAAAAGACCGCACAAAATGGCTTATATGTCCATTGGCAGCGAGCGCAACGAACTTGAAAGAGTTAAAGTGGAAGGATTTAGATACAGATGGTGACATGATTGTACAAATGTTGGAGAATGGACGGCAAGTCAATTTCTTGAATCGAGTATATCAGGACTGTATCAACAGCACCGATGAAGATTAAATCAATTTAACAAAGGACACTTTTGTCTCTTGAGAGAAACAATTCTGTTGTCAGCAGCTTCATGTTTGAGATACTTTCGCTTGAGGCGAAGTGTTGAGAAACGCAAGCTTCATGCGTGATGATGATTATTGTTTCTTGTTGTATTTGCAATAAACACACGCAGCGACTAACTTCCAGCTAGGCATACATCACCTGTATCCATATTTCAACAAATACTAATCATGAACCATCAATGCAGCGTGCGGCGCCAAAGCCGACGCCAAGTCTGAGTTTGCGAGCGCGCTTTGCGAACCGAGGCTCGTCTTTTGGGATAGTACTGACACGATCATATCCGAATTTATTTTTTTCTAGCGTGATTTTGTCACTTTCGCGTATCTGTGGTCGTCGCGGAGGGCCGCCTTGAGTCTCGGTTTCGCTATATGTGATCCTGCGCGATGGTTAGCTCTAGTCTCTCGTTTTGTATTCGTGCACTTGCTCTGGCCTCGCGCTGACTGCCTCGGAGGACAGCTGGCCTGATTCTCGCACGCGAACTCATTACCACCTGGGCACGAAACAACCGCGAGCTCGTTGCAACAGACTATCTCGACAGAATCATATTCATTGCGGCCATATTCTCGGGGGTGTTGTTGCGCAATATGCTGTTGTTATTGCTGCGTTTTTTCTTTGCTTCAAAAACGCGTTTCGCCGCGAAGTGATTGACAAGCCACGCGCAGTTTGCTGTCTTGCATTTTGTTTCACCTTGTTAATACCGTCAAAGCAGAGACAGCTTGGCCTTGAAAAATTGTAAGGATTCAAGTGAAAATGGACACGTTGAATGCTGACAAGGAAGGGGCGTCGAAATCCTCAAATTCAGCAAAATCAGCTCGCGAGCGCCTGAAGACTGAAAGGATGGAAGGGAACGACAGCCAAAGAAATCAACGTAATGTTATGATGTATTCTGGGGATGATATATCAGGATTTAAGTGATCCAAGATGTTCGAAGATTTTAGGAACCACTAGTGGCGTTATAGAGACTGGCAAAGATCGAGTCAGGCCTCGCAAGCAACGCGCGTGGTGCGTCATACTCGGCAACCTGACCAGCATCCATCACAAGCACCTTATCAAAATCAACCAACACACTGGACTGTAGCCTGTGCAACACGGCCACCAAAGTTGTCCCCACAAACTGCTCCTTCATTACTCGTCGAAGCGTAGTCTCCGTCTCTGGGTCCACACTACTCGTCGCCTCGTCCATAAGAATAATTTTGGGTCGCAAAAGCAGAATACGTGCAAAGTAGAGTAGCTGGCGTTGGCCAAGGGAAAGGTTACTGCCACCGTTTTCGATTGGCGTTTCAAGCTTTTGCTCTTGGTTGCTCACGAAAGTCTTCATTCCAACCGTATCGAGAACGGCCCAAAGCTGCTCGTCCGTATATTTACCTGCGCGGTCGAGGGTGGTGCGCAAAGTGCCAGAGAAGAGGTATATATCTTGTGGGATGACTTCCATCGCGTCGCGAACCGTTTGTAAACCGAGGCTCTTGATGTCTGCTCAAATGACGTTATTGGACTTTTGCAATGCAACACAGTGACGCCACACACCTCTACCATCAATGCTCGCCAGCCCCGTCGAATCCACAAATCGCAGCAATACACTCAACAGTGTAGACTTTCCAGACCCCGTTCGCCCCACCACGCACACTTTTTCCCCAGCCTGAATCGCGAGCTCCACGTCTTTGAGCACGGGCGTGTCAGGCTTGCTCTTGTAAAACGCGTTGAGGCCTTTGAAGGCGATGCTGCCCGTCTTTGGCCAAGCACCGGGCTCAGGGTCAGAGGGGAGACGCGCGGGCCCCTCCACGGGCAGTCTATCTGCGTATTCGACGAGACGCTCCACGCACACCATCTATTGAAAGACAACCCGTCAGCGGGAGGAATTTTCGATTCGCAACAACAAAGCGCGGCTCACCTCCGTTTCCATGTTGGCGGCGCTCTGCAGCATCAAATTCATGAGAGTAGTCATGGAGTTGGTGTAGACGAGTGCAATGCCAACTTGACTGGCACTGATAAAGCTATTGTTGGTGGAGAGCGCTGCGAGGATAAAAATCAATGAGGCCGACAGCAGTTCGAGACGAAGAAGAACCCAGAGTTCTATTTAAAGTAATGTCATACATCAGGAATTGTAGCGATATGAATAGAGTGGGCTGTTTCTCACCGGCTCCGAATTTGAAAAACAAAGGCCCGTTGCTGAAATCGAGAAGCTCCACTGTGAGGGCTTCAAACGAAATGAGGCGCTTGTAGGCGTTGATGGTAGAGACTCCCTCCAAAGCTTCTGAGACATGAGAATACAACGGGCTCCGTTGAACAGACTCCAATCGCTTCAATTGACGCATAGTAGCTCGGTAGTAGCGTAAAACCACAATGTAAAGAGTACCCAGTGGGACAACACCGATTAGAAGGTAAGGGGAGTTGATAGCAATGATGACAAGAATAGCTAAGAGACCACCGATCCCTGCAATGAATTGGAACAACAGCGGCAAAAGTCGTTGGTCTATTGCTGCCATGTCCTTTGTAAAGCGATTCATGATCCTTCCAATCTGCTGCGATTCAAACCACCAGATGGGGGCATTGATGATTCCAGACACAGCCTTTTCGTGAAATGCGCGTGTACTGTTCATGATTCCGGTCAAAATCAAAATGTTCATCAAGACTATTGCCAGAAGCAGGTGATTAAAAATGAGATTGGCAAGGAAGAAGAGAAACAAACCAAGAAACACGACACCAGCCCAAGCGAGAAGGTTATACCAGAGTGTCCAGAAATAAACGTCATGAGACTCGCCAAGGAGAGAATTGTCAGTCCACCAACTCAACCACTCAGAGAGTAAAACACCAGTGGCCTGGTAGAATACAACAGCCAGAACCAACAATGCAATCAATCCCCAGCCTCCACTAGACTCGATATAGCGCTGGTACGTATTCCATTTGACGCTTCCCGACTCGATTCCCTCAATGGCAATGATGCTCAAGTCGTCTGACACGGAACTTCCAACGGGAGCAGCGGCCTTTTTGACCGCGAGTCCTGCCCCTTTCGCGTCATCCACGGTAACAATAAAGTCGGCGAACGCCGGTACCTTCATCAATTCTTCATGAGTACCCTGAATGATTTGGCCAGATTCTTGCAGAAAAACAATGTGGTCCGTCTCTTTGAGTACATCGTGATTGTGTGTCGCGAGCATGATTGTCTTTCCCTTGAGTGCTTTCTTGAAACAGTCGTTGAAAACGGCTCGCGATACTTTTGCGTCCAATGATGAAAGGGGATCATCAAAGAGAAACACGTCTATTAAATTGACCGAAATTAGGAACTAGCTAACGGTAGAGGTCACGGAAAATCACTCACCGGCTTGACTGTAAACGGCGCGGGCCAATGAAATGCGGGTCTTCTGACCACCACTGATACTTGTTCCCTTCTCGCCGAGAACAGTCTTGATACCAGCAGGCATAATTGCCAAATCAGACTCCAACGAGGTGCATTTGATTGCCTCTTTCAACCGAGTTTCATCCAAATCACGACCAAAGGTGATATTGTCCTCAATGGTTCCTGTTTGGATCCAAGGCTGCTGCGTGCAGTATGCAATGGATCCTTGCATCGCAACCTGTGCCACAGCTGATATCAGAAATAAAAGACCATGATGACAAACCTCACCGTCCCTGACGTCTTTTGCATCTCTCCCAAAATAGCCGTGAGTAAGGAAGACTTTCCACTCCCCACCGGTCCAACCACGCTCACAAACGTTCCCTTGCGGACACTCAAGGTCACGTCCTTCAAGACAATTCTAGGTCCGTTTTCCAACGCGATATCATCTTTCTTGGTGTCCGGCGAAACTTTGAAGTCTCCAGTTGATTTCACAATGATTTCCTTCCTGGGCCAGTGGAAGGATGCGTCTCGAATTGATATGGCAAGGTCGCTCGAGAGTTCATTGGAAGTCTCTTGACGGTCATCGGCTGTCAAAAACTCATAAATACGCTTCCAAGAGACGGTTGCCGTGACAAGACCGTTCAGAACTTGTGGCAAAGTGATCAAAGGGTTGATGAGGAGGTTGAATAGGGCACTTGCAGGGAACACGACGGCTGCTCTCATGGCGTTTCCACGAACAGCGTATAGTGTGAAACTGGCCACGGGCATGATGCTGTTGGCAAGTTGGCCGACCACAACGAAGCAAACAACTCCGACAAGCATGAGTTTCAACCATTTAAGCTGATTCAGACGGACTTGGAGAATCTGCGACTTGTATTCCTCGCCGAGTGAGCGAATCTTGACCAAGCGAATACCTATTAAGTATCGTCAACAAATTGATTAAAGTAGGTGCAACGTGTTTCCGTACCGTCCAGAACCTCCCGAATCATCTTAACTCTCGCGTCGTTCAACTTCAACATCTGCGGGACCGCAGTTCCAAACAACACGGGGACAATTCCGCACAAAAGCAGCAAGGACGCCACGAGCGCACCAATTCCCGCCCCAATGCTGCTCCCAATTAACACCGTCAACAAAGCCACAGACATGACTATCTGCGCTGGAATACCCCATAGCTGGTGCACCGACTCCGCGGTAACGCTCACAGCTTCTGAGTCCACGTTGATCAAGTTCAACACGTATCCTTTGCTGAAGCGGCCCGCATACTTGGCATCGATGCGCATGGACTTACGCACTACAGCGTGGATAATCACCGTGCGCAGATTGAACGCGACGCGTTTCGTGATCATGTCGTGCGCTCGTCCAGCAAGCGTGCCCACAACCTTGCATGCGAGGATAAGCGCGGCCAGGGTCCATGCGCTTTTGGTCACGAGCGGGAATCCGACAATGTTGGCGTTGATTTGGTCCAAGGTTGTTAAATCCCACGCGTTGGGGGGCAAGTTGGGTAGGTTTTCGACATATGATTTGCTAGTAGCCAGGTCGATGACTTGCTGGAGGAGAAGGGGAATACCCGCAATGGTGGCTATACTGATCAGCCATAGGATGCCGCTTACAATCCTATTTTTTGGGCGGGAATGCGCTGTCACGTTTGATGCATTTGGGCGGAAGACTCACCATAACGATGTCACGCCTTTCAAAAAGCTCCCAAACATGCTGGGAGATTTCCCAACCTTTCCAGTCTCCTCATAGGCTCGATACTGAGTTAAGAAGTCCTCTGCCCAGTTAAAAGTGTTCGCTGCAAGATCTTGATTGCGAAGGGCGGGCAGGTCGCTGCCCTCCAGGTCCTTTTTTACACCAAGCAGGATGATGTCCGTCATCCAGGAGACGCTCATGAATGACCAAGGACCCAGGCGGACCTGCCTCTGGCCTTTGTCGTTTGGAGCTGTCATTGCAAGTCTGACGATTTTTTTTGGACGATGGGCTTTGCCGCCGCCGCTTTTAAGCGCTTGGTCCGCGGAGACAGCGCTCCAACCGAATCTTCAACCAATCGTGGATTTGAAACCACGCCTGATAAAAAAATTTCAAGAATAGACAGCGCAGGGCCCGCGGCGGGATAAGCGCCCAAATGCACATTCACACGCATTTCTATTCAGTTCCAAATGTCTGGAGAAAGAGAAACAGACACGGCAACGTCCTACCTCTTTCGCATGGCAACAATACCGGCAAAAATCTTGTGTCGCAGGCCCAACGTGTTCACGTTTAACTCCTTCCTCAAATCCTCGGCAGACAGCCCCATCAACACAATTCCGTCCACTTCTTGCTCTATAAACAAGATATCGTTATATGGTACTATTGTGGTATTAAAACTCAAAACTCACCGACAAACAAGTCCGCCAGCTCCTGCCCCGCACCAAGCCCCTTAACCCAGTCCGCCACCATCTCTGCGCTCCAATCCGGCGCCGGAATCGCGCCACCCTCGCTGCTCGCACTGTAGTAGCCCAGGATGCTCGTTCCAGCGTAGCTCATGTTGACACTCATGGGCCTTTGTTGCGAGGAGCTCGCTTCCAGTGACTGCACAACAGCGTCACCAGCGTGCTGGACAGGGAAATCTCCGTGACGCAGGAATCCGGTTGAGAAGTCAGCGCCACCAAAGGGAATCCGCACCTCTCGCGTTTCAAGAAGATCAAGGGAGGATTTGGAGGAGAATGGTGAAGCAGGTGCAGACAGAGCAGAGATGGAAGGTCCAGAATGGAGAGAAAGAACTTCGATTCGATTGTGAATGTTACTCGTGCTTACAGCACTGCCTAGATTGTCTTTACTGCGCTGGTGACGGTTCTGATGGTTATTTGTTGTGAGAAGCTGAGGAGAGAGCTGGTGATTTGCGGATGCGGGGTGGTTTGCAAAGGCAGGCGTAGGTTTATTCTCCGAAAATGTGGTGTGAAGCGGCGTTTCGGGTGGAGTCATCATTAGGTGAGATGCGTGCGGAGTTGCAGTTGTTGTCACAACTGGTGATGGAGCAGAGTGTGTGAAGGATGATGTGGATGACATAATAATTTGCGTTGAAGGAGGCGGAGCTAGCAGTTCGAATCCTGAGTCAACGTGCGTCCTTTGCGCCAGGTGATGCAGTTGATGCTTATGCTGCTGACTGCTTCGCAGCGCGGCTTGTTCAGCAGTCAAGGGAACAATGATGACGGGAATATCAATTGAAACGTTCGCCGAATTTGACAATCCGGTTGGAACAATATCTAGACGAAAAGCCGTCTTTACAGATATTAAAGGAGATTCAAAGCACCCATCCGCATGCTGTGGATCCACGTATAAATAAAATCGTCGAAAGATGCTCTCGATGGGATTGCCCGCCCGGCGCGTGACGGCTACAGGAGGCTTGAAAGATTCCGACGTTGCCGAAATCGATCGATGGAGTTTGGCTTGGACCCCCTTTCCGGAGGTATTACTTCCATTGCTTAAACATAAATAAGTCAGTGTCTGATGTAGCGACGCAGTGATTGTAGAAATTAAGACTGAATCAGTTGTGGAATGTATAACCACGTCAACTTCCAAGGATTGGCCCACCAGCAAAACCCGGCGCTGCATACTAATCGAGTATATGATGCGCGATTCATTCTGTGCGGGATCGGTGTGGTGGGTCAAGTTGCCCGGCTCTCGCAGTAACTTCAACTGAGGTGCAGTCGGAATGAAGACATGCACAGGTGCTTCCACCTCAAGCCCGCTCTTGAGCAGGTTCATGCCCTCCTGGAAAATGAGTGTGCATTGAAGGGAATAGAAGATCGATCCCCCAACTGAGTGAAAGGACGGCGGCATCTGCAGGGCGGGTAGCAGCAGTCTGAATGGAAAGGAAGCTTTACCCGTGGTCTATTTAGATTTGGGGTAGAATACGTCAGCTTCTGAACGGGGAAAGGATGCTAGACTCACCGGATCGAGATCGACCGCCTCCCTGCTGTCATACACGGTCCTTGCCACATCGAGGAAGAGTGCATCTGTGGCAACGGATCGGGCCGTCTCTGTTCTGGGTTGCTCCGAGACTGTGTTTGAGACTGCATCTGCGAGCAGCCGGCGTCCAGTGGAGTCCCAGCGCGTACGACAGACACCCTTCAGCCGCGCGACGATGCGCGTGTTGCGCAGCGTGCGTCCGTTCGAGCGCACAACCAGCGCTACGTCCAGCGAGCTCTCCGCGCCCCATCCGGCAGAGGCCTGGAGGCCCCCGTCTGGCCGCGCGTTTGCTCCCATCCCAACGAGTCTGTTGTCTTGAAACCTGAGCCATGGAAATCATACCGGAAAGTAACGCACTCACTGGATGCGATCCATTCCCAATCCAAGTGTGCACACAGAAAAGCAGTGAAAATTAATCCGCAGCCAAATTGGGGGCGCCAATCGCATCGCTAAACCAGTGGCTGAGCTTACTGTTCGGTGGCTGAATAGCAAAACTGACTCCCTTCCTCCACTTCTTCATCACTGCCAGACGCGTGTCAAGGTTCCAGCATCGGCTAGGTAGGCACCTTCGTCATGTCGTTTATGAGCCCTCAAATGTCGCCCCACAGGCTTTCCTCACGTAAATACCACCACTGATTTTTAACTGTTTGTTCTTTCCTCGTATTGTAAGTTTATTGTTGTTTGCTGTTTTTCCAAAATCGATTTTGTATTCCATATACATGTCATTAGTGTCTTGTAAAATGTTACACTATTTGAGCCAAGTGACTTGGCTTCGACATGTTCAGCAAAGAGCATACTGGCCAACAAAATGATCAACAGAGTGGTGCTTCTAAAAACACGGCAAGAACACAAGTTCGTAACGAGGACCATAAGCTAATCCAAGAACACGATGCATCAATTGGTGGTGTTTCGTTTCTGAGTTAGAACAAGTTGGCCATTCAGAGAGGTAGCCAGAAAGGTGGTATGGAGTTGTACACCTCCCACACCACCCCCCCCATCGCACCGCCCACCTCCTTTCCTTCACAGGAAAGTATAGCACTGTTTTTCACTTTTATTCTTTCCCTTTGAGGTGGGCAGCGTCATGGGGGTGTTCATCATAATTTGAAGAGTAACCCCAATTATCTTCAGTGGTGTCGGGTACTTAACCAAGCAAGTTGTCCGCCTCATCCTCCGCAGTCAGCAAGCTCTGAAGCGCACTGCCCAGAACGGTTGATCCGTTACTCTGACGATACTGCAAGGCAGGGACCAAGAAAGTTGAGATCACTGAGTTTGTTTCGTGAATGAAAAAGCCTCCCGAGGGGCCTTCATTGATGGATAGACAGCCGATATAACGGCATTAGAGATAGTGGTTTCAATGGGTTTAGGCGGTTGCGGTGGTTGAGGAGGAGGGAAGCGGTAGACAAGGCAGACTGGTACCTGTGCTCCTTGTGGCGCTGAGGTCGAGCCAGGTGCTTAGAGACAGTGAAGCATATCGCGTGTGTGACCGCGAGAGACTTCTTCGTTGGCTTTCCTCCGACGTGCGCGTTTACTCGATGCTGAGGATTCGGACATTTCTCAAGGCATTTCGCAAACATGCGACGTATGATATTTTTAATAGGAGCCACGGTGGAGAGGTGACTTTTGAAAACAGTGACAGAAGAGTGTGGGCCGCGGCATTGGGGGCTTGCTTAAACGATCAAAAGCTCACCTCTCAGTTTAAAGTGTTGCAAGTCGTCTTGTTTTGTGTAAAATAATTATTATGAATAAAACCCGAAACACCTGCCCGCATAATGCGTACCCACTTCATTTTTACTTTCTCTAACTTTATAAAATAATGATTTCGCACAAAATACAAAACTTATCATTGTTATTAGGCGCTCCGGTGCGAAGGGGAAAAGAATATCGGTGTCAACAACTTATACTGTATGATCTGGAAAAGCGGCGGAGATCACTGTCCCCCTTTCAACTTTTCGATTCCCATCATTATCTTACGACGCAAACCCAGGGCAGATACCCCAAGCTCTGACTTAAGATCATCTAATGTCAGTGTAGCCAGAATAGACCCGTCAATCTCCTGCTCAGCAAAGTTCTTGACAATTTCCTCGCTAGCTCCAATCTTGCCCAACCAATCCCCAACCATCTGCACAGTCCAATCTTCCGCACTGTTCCGGAACGCACTCAAAAACGCACTTGCACTGTCTGAAATTACGCTTGGCCCCCGTGCCGTGCTCTGCTGATCCCACTCCGGCGATTGTGCCTGTACCGGGGGCGGCGCCGAAAGCGCGCTATAGTTCAAGTGAGCTTGCGCCATCTGAGTAGGAAAAAGTGGCGCAGCTGTATCAGGATACGGAGCCGCCGAGGGGGCTCGCGGCTGCTGCTCCGCCTGCACCGGTTGCGGCGCGCTCCACTCCCACTCCAGCTGCCTTTGCAGCTTCGAGTCCATGGGTGCCGCGGTTGGAATCGGAGGCATTGCACTCATGGGTGTGTAAGCTGGCACGGCACTTTGTATCTGGGCGGCTGGTTCATCAAGTCCCAGCTCGTTTAGGAAGCTGTTGAGATCGTCCTGGACGCTGTTAATGTTGCGTTGAGTTGAGGTGCTCTTTTGTCGTACTACTGGTACGGAGGTAGGGGGATGGTGGCCTGATACCACGCTGTCTTGGCGGTAGAGGGGGTTGTTGGTGACACGAGACGAGGCGTAGGACATTAAAGAATCATTTCGGGCCAGTTGGGCTTGACCCTGGTGGGTAGGGACGTTGTAAACGGGCATCTGAACAGGTTGATGGAAACCGCCATACGCGGGCTGTTGTTGTTGCTGTTGTTGCTGTTGTTGTTGTTGTTGTTGTTGTTGTTGTTGACCGTACACGGGCTGCTGATTCTGATGCTGCCCAGGCATCGGCTGCTGTTGTTGGCCGTACATTTGCGGTTGCTGTTGTTGTTGGCCATACATTGGCTGTTGCATTTGTTGTTGTGCATAATATTGCTGCTGTTGTTGCTGCATCTGTAGCTGTTGTTGTTGAATCTGCTGAATCTGCTGCTGCTGTTGCTGCTGCATGAAGATGGGTTGTGGAAGCTGTCCAAACGCATTAGGCGAAGATGGAGTCATTTGTTGGGCACTGGTTGCGCTCGTCCGCGAATGGATGCTGGTGAGCGTGTTCTCCCTCATGACTTGAGCAGGGCTTAAGGGAGGAGATTGAAGCACGTTTAGGAATGAGTTACTCTCTTGTAGCCGCAAAATGCGGTTTCGTTCGTCGCCGCCGCTATGAATAGATGAAGTGCTTTGTCCGGCCCCCAGCGAAAGGCTTCCCTCTCTGGCTGCAGCGCCCGTTGGGGGTGGAACCACGACGATGGGCACTTCCACAGAGATATTTGGTGTCTCAGAGCTGTCTAGTACAATTTGCAGCTTGAAGACCGTCTTGCTGGAAACCATCGCTGCTTCAAAGGACGCCTGAGCCAAGTCTGGATCAATGAGCAAAAACAACTTGCGCCCCACAACCTCGGAACCATCCACTCTCACGAGCGGGAACATTTGCGTCATTTCTGACAGAGGACGTGGAAAGACGACCTGAGCGGCCAGACCATCCTGGTTCTTGCAAGAAACCACTGGCCGAACGGTGGCATAGACCATACGAAGTTTCGCATCGCCTGGTGTCTTGGTGATGGACAAATCCACTTCCAGCGTCTCGCCAACAGCAATCACGCGCTTGGGGATGTCAATACTGTATCCACACTTCTCTTCAGTGGCTTCAATCGTCTGGCTAAACTGGGAGGGAGATTTAAGGAGTTTGAGCTTAGCGGACTCTGGCATCGACACGATTACGGGCACGTCAAAATTGAGATTCGTCTTGAGAAGTTTCATTCCTTCCTGATAGAGCACCGTGAATTTCACATAGTATTGAATTGAGCATCCGTTTGATTCGTAGGTGGCGGGCATCCCACTTTTGGGTAGCTTGAATTTGAACGGGAGCGAGAGAGGCGCACTTGGCTAGTTACGAAATTAGAGTGGGTGATCCAAATCTACCCTAACTAACCTGCGTCGTTTGCAGTGGGTGCTTAGAGTCGTAAATAACTTCGACGATCTGCTGGAAGATCTTTCCCGTGCGAGTGACCTTGAACGTGGGCGACTCTGGCTTTGTTGCCAGCCTCGTCATCGTTTCCCATCGAGTCTCGCAGAAGCCGCGGAACTCGCCCACAATTTTGACCGACTTCATAGGCTTTCCGACTTGCCTGCGTTGTTACGATAACGTCAGGGTGAGTCGACATCCACCCCGTTTTAGAAACATGTACGCACAAGATTACGCTTCCGCTGAGACTCGACTCAACATCCCAGCCAGAGTCGACCATGAGATTCCCATCAGGACCGGCATTGACACCCTTTCCAATGGCCCTGTTTGGTTCGCGAACAATGAGTTCAACGAACCAAGGCCATGCGCAGAGCACACGCAATATTACACTCACTGGAAGCTCGTGAGGTAGTCGGACTTCACTGCTGTAGCCATGATTCAAGGCGCTGTCGTTTTTAGAGATTAAAATGTGTTGCATGCCCTTTGTCCTAAATTGGCGCCTGTTGGGATCTCCCCCACCCGTTTCGTTTCATTTCGATCAGTTGTTCCATACGTTGAGAAAAAAAACCAGCTAGTGATTAGACAACATGAAACGAGTAGAGTAACAAAATTGATGCATGAAACATTGCACACGCCACGCCACCTTCGCTCTCTAAACCTTGGAAAATTGATCCAGATTCAATCGATTTTCATGACGTCAGTGTCTTCAGTCTCTGGATGGCCGCAATTATCTTCCGACGCTCCCCAAGTAGCACCATCCCCATTTCCGACTTCAAATCAGCTTCCGAAAGGCTGAGCAATACTTCTCCATCGATTCCATGCCCTGATAAAAATTTCATTTTTAGGGGTGACTGATGGGTAAATGAGGGGAAGGACACTCTCACTTGAAAATGTCTCTACAACATCCTCGCTGGCTCCACTTGACTTCAGCCAGTCTCCCACTTGAGCAACACTCCATGAGTTGGGAGAAGAAGAAATGTCCACATCAACAGGCGAGTCATTTTGCTGAACGGGATAACTAGGCAACCCCGAATCAGGCGGATAATGCGGTCCCTTAAAATCCAGCGACTGATTTGCCAAAATATCCATGAACGGGACTGTTGTTTTCGGGACAACAGTGGTGATTCCAAGAACGGGCATAGATTGCATAGCCTTGATTCTGTGACCATCAGTGTCGTTGGCATGTGGAGGTAACGGCAAGGTATGGCATCGGTCAACTGTATCAAATGCGTCTTCAGACTCTAAAGTTCGAATAGGAGGAGTCCGGAGGGTTGTCAGGTGGGGAGGCGAGGTGATTGAGGAGAGAGAGTTTCGAGGCTGCGAATTGGAGCCGTGGATGGTCATTTTGCTCACGGCGTGGGTTGCAATTTGCATGATGGGTTGTGGCAAAACAGGATTACTTGTGTAGAATGTGGGAGACATGACAAGCGTGTTGCTGCTGGTGCGTGAATGTCCAGGTGAAGCCACTGGCGACGAGAGTGGAGTTGGAGAAGAAACTGGGGACGAGACAATTTTGTCTGGAACTATAGACGTGATCTTGAGCGGAAAGACTTCTTTAACGCGCGTCGTTTCGGCTGAACCCATTTCTGCGGTGAAGATCCGGAGAACGACATAAGAATGTACGGAAGCCAACGGGCTTTCAAAGGAAAGACTCGCAATTTGCGGGTCGATAAAGAGGAATAGTTTGCGATTGATGGATGCGATGGTCTTGGTTGCCCCAATTTGGATGCAGTTGAAGTTTTGAGTTATGTGCGCGAGCGACTGATCAGCCTTGTATTCCACCATGCGCCCATTCTCGTTCTTGAAGGTAATTGTTGTTTCCAGTGAGAGTGAGATGCGGCAGAGACCTCGTTTGGCAGGGGTTGATATCACATTCACGTCCACCTCCACTGACTCGCCGAGTGGAACGCACGGTTTCAAAAGACATGCCCGGTAGGAAGTTTCGAATTCCGAAAGACTATCATGCTGCACAGTTTGATCCGAAGTTTGTAGTAGTTGCTGAACCACAGCAACAGGAGGAACAATGATCACGGGAACATCCGCCTCCACGTTAATACGCTGGAACTTCCCAGTTTCTAGATAGCTCATTTTGCATCTGAGCGTATAGCTTAGAGATCCCTGCGGGCAAGTGAACGTTGGCGGCAACGGGGTACTGGAGTCCAGTTTCATGCGGAATGGTAAGGACACAAGGCCGCTCTTCTACAATGACCACATGAGCGACATTCTAGACGACATGATGACAGGCTAGCTTACCAACTGGCTGTTGAGCTCCGCCGTGGGCTTGTCAAACACACTCTCGACAATAGCATGGAAATGGGTTGAGAAAGGGAAGCCCTCCGCGGCAAGAATGTCAGCATGAGCTCCTTGCCACTTGGACATTGCGCGGCCCCGAAAAGTGGCCTCAATGTGCACCATGGAGAGGCTCATGCCGGGAGGGCAGCTGACGACTGCGACGGCCTCGAGGACAGCGACTGTGCCGAATCCAGCCTCAATCGTGATTGCATTTGCGGTTGCGTTCGTTCCATCGTTGATCTTTGCGAGAAGGGGGCTGTCGATGCGGAGGCTCACTTGAGGCGATGTGGACATCCAACGTGCGGTTTGGAGGCAGTTTGTACTTTGTGGAGAGATGCGTGGCCGGTGCGGAGCTTCCGTCTCAGGCCTCTCTCGCCTTGAATAAGAACGTGATTCACCAAAGAAATAAACAGCACGTGTTATGCAAAAACGTGTCTGGGTGGCGCGCAAATCCCTTTCTGATAGGGTTGATAAGTTCGACAACGGTGTTCCCACCAGAAAACGTGCTCCTTTATTGCGCGCTGACCTTACGTTCCTCATCTCGCCCATCCACATCGATTTTTTACTGACTGTTTCATCCTACGAGTATTGCAGCCGCCTACATCTTCCTAAGACGCTAAAGCACAATGATTCCCATCTCCCCCCTCATTTCGTCAGAAATGCCGCAGCAAGGATTCATCGATTTCATGACTTGAAAAAAGGTTCATTCTACGTGCAATCAAAGTCACCCCAGGCTAAGGGTGTCAGAAAGTCCTGCGTGCGGCAACATTATCGTTGTCAACGTATGCGACAATAGGGCGCAAAGACACATGCAGGGCGACGTCGCGCTGTTTCGGGAGTGGCATCGACATTTCCAATCTGTTGCCAATCCGCAAAATTGATGCCGAGACATGACAATGAGTATTTCCACTATTATATCATATTTCATAATTATTTACGAGTTTAAAACACGACCTCAACACCGAAACAGAGAAATATTACGAAGCTTCCTTTTTCAGCTTATCAATAGCTGTAATTATTTTGCCGCGCAGTCCCTGATGATGGCAACCTCGAAGGGTGAGTGCATTGACCCGGAAAATCCCAACCAAAGCTCACCATATTGGCGACAGCCAATTCATTCCGAAGATCCTCGCCAGTCAATGTCATGAAGACAACCCCGTCAATTTGTTGCTCTGGAAAGGGTGTGTCAGTCACAATCAGGGCTTTTGTAACTCACCAATAAACTTTTCGACCACAAACTCTTCTGCTCCAATGTGGCGAACCCAATCCGCGACCATGATAACCGACCAATCTTCTCTCGGGTTGCTAGCCGACTTGGCACTGCCATTGTCATTGATAGATTCAGGCCGATGTCCTTTCTGCCCATTGCTCCGCGACACTTGTATATTCTGCAACTCTGCCAACAGTTGAGAAAGCTTCATTTGCTCACTGTTCAATCTCTCCAGCTCCTGCAACTGCATCATCTGCTCCAGATTGGCACCATTTGACATATCCTGGTTCGCATGGCGGGTGCGGTGCATGAGGTGGCCAGCACCAAAATCGCCCGGTCGCATGCTGTTCTGACTCGTGTTCGAGTTTGCACGCGAGTTACCACCCGAAAGGCCGCCCCGCGCCATAGAACTTGAGCGGGGTAGACGGGCCACTGAAGGAGAGGAGGAAACACGATCACGCAAAATGGGCGAAAGTACCGAACCGACTGGAGAAATTACGGAATTGTAGTAGCTGGGGTTGGATCCCGTTGACCTAGGATAGGAGATCGATGGATCGTACAAAGAGCTCATGTCTGATATGGCATTTGATGGCTTGCGACCTAGTCCGCACGTGGGTCCCAAATTTGGACTGCTTCCAGGCTGCATGCTAGGCCCGAGCTGTGGGCTAGGATGTTGGAATGCACCGATGGGAGGAACAACGATGACAGGAACTTCATAGGAGATGTTGGGTGTTTCTGAATCGTCTATGGTGATTTCTAACCGAAAGAATGTCTTGGAGCTGATGAAAGGACTCTCAAACGATTGCACAGCAAGCTCTGGATCAACAAGCAAGAAAACTCTCCGCGCAATGGGTTCAGCACCACCAATTCCACCAACTTTGATGAGGGGGAATGACTGGGACATTTCTGACAATGGACGCGGCACCTTGGATTGCGCTCCAATATTTTTGCCCACGTTCACGTAAGACACGACCGACCGCAAAGACGCATTGATGCTACGAATCCTCGTGTCACCTGGAGTTGCATTGATGAAGACGTCCACTTCAAGCGTATCGCCAATCGACAGAATACGCTTCTGGATTTCAACAGTAAAATCAACTTTTTCGTTTGTTCCCAGGCCTTTGTGCTGCATGTGACTGGGCGCCGCGAGCATCTTCATTGCAGCGGAATCGGGCATGATTATTTTGACAGGCACCTCCACGTCAGAGCTTGATTTGAGCAGATTCATGCCTTCTTGATACAGCATTGAACACTTAATATAATACTGGATCGTTCCGGCCACAGTCTCGAAGGATGGGGGCATAAAAGACTTAGGCAACGTAAACTTGAATGGAAAGACGTTCGAGCCGCCGACCTTGAAGACGAGATCGAGTCAGCGATAGTTGACAAACAAGCAGCTGAACTTACAAGATTAGGCATGATAGGATCCTTGAGGTCATACACAACATCAACCAGCTGTTGAAAAACTCGCCCATTCCTTGTGACAGAATAATCATCCGCCTCGGGCTTGGACGCTTCCTTCGTCATGGTCTCCCACCTCGTCTCCATATATCCGCGGAATTCGGCCTGGATTCTTACGTTTTTGAGCTTGTTGCTAAGTTTTAGCACCACAGCAGCTTCCTGTGATCAGGTAATGAGCACTGTAGCGGAATGAAGAGAAGCACAAGAGCTCACCAACACAGTCTCAACGTCCCAGCCTGCTTCGACTACAATGCTGCCGTCCGGCATGAAACTCTTGCCACGGCCCACGACCCTGTTTTGCGGCGTGTGAATTCAGGTAAGACAGGCTTGAACCACAGTGGATGAAGAGTGGAGCAACTGACTCGAAGAGTTCCAGGTATTGTGATCCTGACATTCCGTTGGGTTAAGAACGTTAAGACAAAGTTTGCGAAACTGAAATTTAATCTTGTGGATGGGGGCCGCCCAATTTAGGGATCAATCTAACGCACTTTCCGGTGTTGTCCGTCATCCGCTGTTCAAGAGACAATTTACTTGATAGTGTAAGAGGAAGTGAAGAGAAAGGTCAAAAAAACAATCATACAAGAAACAATTCACAGTTTTCCAGTTTTCGTCGTCATCAAGCATGAGGCCTTCCATTGAAAATGAGAAGAAAGAGAAACGATTACGAGGTTCTATAAATTTAAAAGGATCAGCGCAGCCGCTGAATTGAAAGGGCAATCTTTCGCCGGATGCCCAGGACGTTCACTCCCAGTTCCCTTTGAAGGTCGTCTGATGTAAGGGATAAGAGAACATGACCGTCCACTTGTTGTTCTGGAGTTGAATTCGGAGTTGCGGGGGGGTGAGCATTTGGCCATCACCCCAAACAAACTCACCTATAAAGTTTTTAACAACGTCATCTGATGCCCCGAACTGTTTCACCCAATTTGCAACCATGTCCACGGTCCAAGTTGTGACGTGTGTCGAATAAATGCTGTTGAAACCGTTGACGGAACTTGACGCGCCACCTGAAAGCTCTGATCCATGCAACGAAACAGCATCATTGTCCATAAACATGGGATCGTCAACAAAAGAGTCAAACTGTGGAGTATAGAGCAGGGAGCGCTGATCGCCATGCCGTAAACCAAAGAAACTACTCGCGTCAGACTCAAGGACGGAAATGTTGAGAGTTTGAATCGAATTCACGGACACGAGCGTCTCAGGCACTGAATCGACGGTGCTAGTCAATGACTGCCGCGACATCATTGTCCGTCGAGAAGTGTGCGGTTTGAGGGCACCTTCCGCTAGCGCATGGTCTTTTGGAGGCGGTACGACAATGATGGGCACCTCATAGACAATATTTGGCGTTTCGGAGTTGTCGAGTACGATTTCAAGGCGAAAAACGGTTTTGACGCTTATCAGAGGGCATTCGATGGAGGATTGCGCCAACTCTGGGTCGACGTATAGGTGGATTGTTCGATGAATAGAATGTTCGCCTTCAGAGCCGCCTATCCGAGGCAATGGAAATAGCTGGGACATATCGTCCAAAGGTCGCGGAAACTTAGCGAAAGCGACGGTTCGATCAGGCTTCACATATGAGCCCACCAATTTCAGAGCCGCATTCACAAGACGTAATCTGGTCTTTCCCGGAGTCTTTGTAATGGCCACGTTGACTTCGATACAATCGCCTATGGCTGCTATCCGTGAAGTAATGTCCACAGAGAAGGTAACTTTGTCCGCAGAATCATCCAACCGATGCGTCACCGCGAGCGGAGAAGCAAGAAGGTTGATCTTTGCGGATTCGGGAATGTAAACTTGTACTGGGACGTCGATTTCATAGCTCGACCGAAGCAAGTTCATTCCCTCTTGAAATAGCATTGTGCACTTCATTGAATACTGTACCGATCCACCCGGGCTCCCGTAAGATGGCGGCATTTGGTTCTTCGGTAGCTTGAAGCTGAAAGGGAATGAGAGTGGGGATCCATCCTGTTTTTGAAAGGACCCAAATGAGTGGCGTTGATGAAGCGAGGCTATTCGCAACGCACCTGGGTCGGCGCAAGTCCATCCTTGTTCTCGAACACGGTCTCAGAGATCTGCTGGAACACGCGCACGTTGCGCGTGACCTTGTAGTTGCCACTCTCCACTTTGGTAGCGAGGCGGCCGCCGTACTCCCATCGCGTCTCGCACACACCCCGCAGCTCGGCCACAATGCGCACGTTGCGCACCGACTTACTGAGTCCCACGAGCGCAAGCGCAGACAGCTCGCGGCCCTCGCAGCCCCACCCCGCCTCAACGCAGATAGACCGGTCCTCGGTCCGCAGATTCGGACCTCGTCCAATGATCCTGTCACAATGATACCCTTAATAACAGCTCCGATGAAGGGCGGGGTTGTCCTCACTCGAAGGATTGCAGAGTTGCCATCCACAAGGGGGGTTGATTATTGCCTAATTTTTGCGTGCCCACAAATCCAAGGGGCACGCAACGATGGTGATCTCTCCCCATCCCCGCCGTCAAGTGATAACGCTACCCATGAGGCAAACGACCCGGCGCGATCGATGAACGACAAATGCAAATGATATCCGCAGCGTTAGAATCGTTCAGCGTCATTCTGCTTCTTTTCGCAAAACCTTCCCCGCATTCCACTTGCTCAATCAGTACTCGCCAAACGAGTGATCTCGGGACCGGTAAGCCATTCAGATGTTAACAGGTTTTCACTTTTTACTTGTAATGATAGGAGAATTAAGAAAGAACCATCATCAGACATCAAACAATGCACGGCAATAAGCGCGCCATCTCTATCACACTTTAGACATAAATACTGATGTTGCATCAGTGGGCACGAAGTTGCTGAACAAGGGACGTGACTTTCCGACGCAACAAAGCATCATTTATCCCGAGCTCTTCCTGCATATCGTGCTCCGACAGAGACAAAAGAATCGAGCCATCAATATCGTTTTCTGGTTTAGCGTGTTCAGATCTGATGCAACGAACAAGCCAAAAAAAAAAATAACTCACGGAGAAACGTCTGCATCACAGAAGTCGAAGCGCCCAGTCGCTTCACCACCTCACAGACCAACTCAACGGACCACAACTCAAGAGGACCCAATTCCAAAAACTCGTTCCCACTGTCAGGAGGCGACCGCCCCACAATCACTGGCGCGCGATTTTGTGAGGACGTCTTTGTCATAGGTGCAAAGGCTGGTGGCAACGCAGGAGGTCCTTGCTGCCGCTCCATCTCCATCGAGAGTTCCAGTGCCTCCAGCTCATTCAGCATGACCGAAAATGCTGGTCTCTTGCTACGCGGGCTACTGGGCACAACGTCCTTGCCTTGATTACTGTCCCTCCTAGGCGGAGCCCCGCTCATCATATGTGCAGGAAGAGACTTGTTGCGATACAGCGGACCGGGTCGCTCGGTGGGGGCCAAGACAGGTGAGGTCATGCTCAATGCTGGGGCAGGGAGGGAGGCGGCGCTGTGCTGACGAATCAAGGGTCCTGGCAGTGAGTTTCCAGAGTCCGTTCTCACCATACCCATGTTGAACGGGTCAGAGACTTGGCGGTGATGCATGGGACTGGGAGGAGTTTCTGACGGAGGACGATAGTGTCTGGGGCTTGGAGGAGTGTCGGACGGGGGTCGTTGGCTCATCGGGCTGGGTGGCGTGGACACGTCGCTGTATTTGCTGGAAAGTCCCGACATGAGGGAGTCGCCGCGAGGAGCCTTAGCTTGACAGAATCCGTCTTGTACAACGCCATTTCCTGAAATTGCGCGCGTGGAGGACAGCATATGGGACATTTGCTGTTGCTGGACTGCGAGTTGTTGAGCAGCAAATATAGTCGCCCGCGCCTCCTTGGCTTGCTGAGCACTTTGAGGAACCACCACGATAGGAACGTCGTAGCTAATATTTGGCGTCTCAGAATCGTCGAGCATGAGCTTCAGGTTGAAGAGCGACTTGATTGAAATAAAGGGCGACTCCATCGAAGCTTGCGCAAGCTCTGGGTCGACCGCGAGGTATAAGCGGCGTTTGATGGGTGACGAGCCTCCCTTGCCTATCCGAATATTTGGGAAAGGAATCGATATTTCGGAGCGGTCTCGGGAATTTGGTCTGAACACCAATACCAGCATCAGGGTTGACGTAACTGATCACTGAACGCAATGATGCATGGATGTAGCGGAGCTTCGACATTTCCGGAGTAGCCAACACAGCAATATCAACTTCCAATGTTTCGCCAACAGTGAGAATACGTCGCTGAATTTCGAGAGAATAAGATACTTTTTCAGAATGCTTGTCGGATTGGTGGAACATTTGTGACGGTGCAGAGAGCATTGTAACCTTCGGCGCCTCAGGCATATAAACCAAGACTGGGATTTCGTAGTCAAAACTTGACTTGAGCAGCTTCATACTTTCCTGAAAATACATGGAACACTTTACGTAATACTGAATAACACCGCTTGGACCTGATTTGTGTTTCAGTATCATATCTCCTCCAGTGAACCTGAATCAACTCACTCTTAAACGACGGAGGCATATTGGTCTTTGGAAGAGTGAACTTGAAAGCAAAGGTGGAAGAACCTCCAATCTAATTATTCAATACGGTCAGCGGGTGGCTCGCCCAGGGAAACTTCAACAGGTTCACACCGGATTCGGCATAATGGGCTCATTGGAGTCATGCACAACAGTGACGATTTGCTGAAAGACTCTTCCGTATCGCGTCACCTTGTAATCACCGGACTCTTCCCGTGTAGCCGGCTTGCCCTGTGTCTCCCACCTCGTCTCCATGAATCCTCGGAACTCTGCCTGAATCCGCACATTCTTGAGCTTCTCAGCTGCTTTCAGGAACACCATGGCTTCCAATGTTCCCTCCACGTCCCAACCTGCCTCACAAACGAGGCAGCCGTTGAGCATGTTGGTGTTCTTGCCCGCTCCCACGACCCTGACAAGAAAAGGGTGAGATTCGCCAGAACAGAAAGGACTTATACTGCCGTCTACTTACTCAAAACGCTCAATCGATGCAGACTGTGTAGACATGACCGATGAGTGTGGTGATGGAGACCGATGGATGGATCGTGAAACGAATACGATTTTTCAGGCAACGGGGCACGTTCCATAAATTTTAATCACTTTTCGCAAAATGCGTGCACACTTTCTTTCTACGTTTCCCGGAAATGAATAACTTTTGAGAAGCGGGTGGTTGCGATCACTCATTTCTTGCTGTGATCGACAGTGCGTTGTGGGATCTCAAATTTCGAGCTGGCTTTGCGGCCTTGATTGAAGTGTACAGCCCTCCTAATCAGTCACTTCATTTTATTGGAAAAAGGAGGCTATTGGCATTATCATCAGCTTGTAAAGAACAAAGAATAAGAGGAAAATTCAGTAGTTAATACACAGGCAACTTGGCTACCGCCAGCAAGAGCTTCCGACGGAAGCCCAATTGCTGAATATGGAGTACATTCTTCAGATCATCGTCATTCATAGAAAGAAGAACCGCCCCATTGATTTGGTTCTCCGCAAACGCCTGAAGCGCCTCCGGCGTTGGATCAAACTGGCGAATCCAGTGCTGCACGAGCTCCGGACTCCACTGCCGCGGGTTGTTGAGGTCTTCCGAACTCCTGGCGCTGCGACTCGTGCGCCGCTGGGGGTAAGGATCGCGGCTCGCGAGCTCCAGGGCTTCAATCTCAGACATGAGCATGTTCATCTTCTGGCGTGCATACGAGTTCTCGGTTGGCCAGGGTGGCGAAGCGGGTGAGATGGGGGACAGGAGGCCCATGGAGTTGGAGCGCTTGCTCAGGTCGGTGGTGAGAGACTGCATCGAGTGCAGGCTGTCTGGAACACTGTCGACGCGGCTGACCATAGAGAAGACGCGATCTTGGTCGCTTCCACGGCGGGCCTTGAGCTGAGGGAGAATGATGATGGGGATTTCGAGGAGGATATTGGGGGCTTCTGAGTTGTCCAGGACAATGTCCACGCGGAGGATCGTCTTGACCGAGATGAGCACGGACTCGAACGAGGCCTGAGCCATTTCCGGGTCCACGGCGAGATGGAACTTGTTATAGATGGGATCAACGCCTCCCATACCTCCTACCTTCACCAGGGGAAAGGATTGAGACAATTCAGAGAGTGGACGTGGGAACTTTGCTTGCCCCGTCTTGTTTTCTTGGTCGTCCGTATAAGTCGCATTGAGGCGCAACGATGCCCTGAACAAGCGCAACTTGGTATTTCCAGGCGTCTGCAAGATCCCAAGATTCACTTCCAACGCGTCCCCAATAACAGCGCACCGAGTAGGAAGCTGAATGTTGAACGCGCACTTGTCAGCAGATGGGTCCGCTTGATGCATCACCTCATTCGGCGCCGTGAGCAGCGAAATCTTGGCCATCTCTGGCATTTGCATGAAGATGGGGACTTCGACTTCCTTGGTGCCTTTGCTCATCAAGCCATCGGCATACAGAATGGAGCATTTCAGCGAGTAGTGAATGCATCCGCTGTTGGATTCGTAGGTTGGAGGCATGTTCTTCTTCGGCAAGGCAATGTGGAAGGGGAAAGTCAACGCATCACCCATCTGTCGATAAGGCACCAGCAGGGTTAGTGATCCCGAGACACCAGCGCGCCAGCGAAACGTTGCTTACCGGACTAGGCAGCATTGTGTCCTTCGATTCATGCAGCACCTGTCCGATCCGTTGGAACGTTTTCGAGACTCGATTGACTTTGTATGTGGGAGTTTCTAGCTTTTGAGCGAGCCGACCACCGTACTCCCAGCGAGACTCGATATGCCCGCGGAACTCTAACAGGATCTTGGGACTCTTCAGCTTGCTGGCAAGCTTGAATGTTACAAATCCTTCGCAGGCACCATCCGAGTTGGATCCTGCTTCGACAAAGAAGGCCGTGGATGATTCCTTTGTAAGGATCCTAGGAGGGGGGGGAGCGCATTAGTGCGAGAGTGGTGGACGGCACGCGGGGAGTTGACACGCACTGAAGCTGGTGGACAGGACTCGCCATTGATGGAAAGATTGCGGGGACAGATTCAGTTTGGTTTTTTTCAATCAATTTTGATGTGTGCGTGCCCGCATGGTGCACGCACACAGAAAAAATTGGGGAAATCAGCGAGGCCACGCGTGCGTTGGCCCGGAACCCTCACCGACACACGGAACGACGGAAAAAAGTTGGCCACCGCCACTCCTTGGATAAGCCAGTGCCGATGGAGGAGAATCAAACCAGGCCAACACACAACAGTTACAAAAATTGTTAAATGCAATTGGGGGTGGCGCCATCATTTGTCCCCACCATCTCACAGTTTCGCAAATTGGATTCGGCTTCACGCGAGCATCTCCATCTTACATGAGCGTGATATGCAATGGAGGTTTTAATAACACTTTCTAAAGTAGAAGTTATGTAAACGGTGTGGTGTTGGTATCAATAGGCGCCCGGCTTTTGTTGATGAGCATCAGAATTTTCCTCCTGACTCCAAAAACGCGAACCCGAAGTTCATTCCGCAAATCTTCGTCAGTTAGCGTCATGAGAACAGAGCCATCGATGGCTTGGTCTGTCGATGAGCAGTAATTAAACAGGTGGGCCCTCATACATCCAAAATTAAGGTATGAAAACGTACCAATAAATGTCTGAACCACGTCTGGTGTCGCGCCCAACGCACGCACCCACTCCGCAACCACCATAATAGACCAAGCCTCACTCGGTTTATATTCATCATACATACGTGTGGCAGAGGATGCCGCCGACCCTGCATGCGAGTGAACCGAATCCCGCCGTTGACTCGCATACTCGGCAGCACTGCCAAACGCCATCTCACTCCCTTCCTCCTCCAGATCATCTTCCTGCGCTTCTTCCACACGCATGCCATCCACATCCTCCGACTCCATCGCGTCCATATCTCCAGCCTCCCTCACTGTTATCACGCTGGGACCGCCCTTGAGTACCATGGCCTGCGCCTGCATGGCCGGCGGCGCAGACGCGATCGAGACGGTGCTCAACAGCGTGCGTCTGCCTGAGGATGCCAGGCTCGTGTTGGCAGAAAGAAGCATAGGTGTCATGATGCTCGCGGAGCGCGGGGTGCCTGAGTATCCCAGCTGTCGCCGCGAGTCGACCGAGATTCGGTACGAGTCAAGCGCGCTGATGGGCCGCGCGGCTTGTAACCGTTGTTGCTCTTGCCGCTGCTCAGCGGGTCGCTCCCGAACGGGGGGAACGACGATGATGGGCACTTCGTAGTAGACGTTGGGCGTTTCGGAGTTGTCAATGGTGATTTCGAGGCGAAAGATGGTTTTGACGCTGATGAGGGGTGCTTCGAGGGATGGTTGTGCGAGTTCCGGATCCACGAGAAACAGGAGGCGGCGGTAGATGGTGTCGACCCCTCCTTCGCCGCCCACCTTGACGAGGGGAAACTGTTGCGACATTTCCGATAATGAGCGCGGAATCCGTGCTTGTGCTCCGATGGAGTCTTGATTGACATATGTGATGACGGGTCGGAGGGAAGCGCTCATGTGCCTTAGCCGAGCCGTTCCCGGTGTTGATGTGATGGCAAGGTTGACCTCTAGTGAGTCGCCAAGGACCACAATGCGGCGGGGTATCTGGAGTGAGTAGCCGATTCTGTCTGCGCTTTCATTGATTTGGTGAGTAAGTTGGCTGGAGGATTCGAGTAGCCTGAGTTTGGCAGATTCTGGCATCGACACAAGGACAGGCACCTCAATCTCCTTGTTGAACTTGAGCAGTTTAAGGCCTTCGTGATGCAGTATTGAGCACTTTATATAGTAGTGGATGGATCCGCTAACACTTTCGAAGGAGGGGGGCAATTGGTTTGAGGGCAGCTTGATCCTGAATGGGAAGGCGAGGGAGCCGCCAGTCTGTGCACGGCTGCCTTGCTCAGAGTCTCGTTCTCTTACAATGCAAGATTAACAAAACTCACGGGATTGGGTGCCAGATCGCGTGCCTCGAACACAGCGTGGTCGACTTGCTGAAACACGCGGCCGTTGCGCACGAGTCGCTCCTCTGCGCCTGCGTCGCGCTGTGCGGCGAGCCTGCCTCCACCGCTGCCGGCCTCCCACCTCGTCTCGCAGTATCCGCGGAAGGAGACGTGGATGCGCACGTGTCGCAGCCGACTGCTCAGTCGCAGCAGCACTGCCGCGTCCAGGTGCGCCTCTGTGTTCCACCCGGCATCCGCCACAATCGCATGGTCGTACGCACGCAGACTTGCTCCCCGTCCAACCACCTCCAGTCGCTGCACCGCAGACGTCATTCCACTCTGGCTCTGCTGAACTGACGGCAACTACCTCAAGGACAGGTTGTCAAAAAAAATAACACTGTGATCTCCGTCCTGCAATTTTCACACGGAATCGCCTTTTTGCACGCGCCATCCTCATTTGTGCATTCAGAAGCATTTCCTTCGTTCGCACTCGGCTCCGACTGGTCACACCCCCTCCCAGCTTTCTAGTTTGCAGCGAGCCGTTGATTAGCTGGCGCGCGCGCTGGTTGTTATCATCAATCACATTGTTGGATCAGAAAGCAGGGCCAGAAAACCATCGACGCCAACTTTGGCCCGAATTCGGGGAACTTATACCCAAATTAGAAAAATATGCTGAACTGGCTGGGGTTTATGCTGACCAAACAGTGGAGATCAAGCACTTGATAACAAACTTTTCCTTAAAGCTCAACCCCCCATGATGATCCGTGGATAAGTCTCGTCTAAACCCTCAACAGTTGCCACACCTCCACTTGCCACGGTCGCCTTCCTTGGAAACCAAAGCACAACCTTGCTCGTCCGCCTCGTGTGCGCGATAAATTCAGGATCCTGGCCATACCGCTTCTCACTGCTCTCCTCGAGCAGCCTCACTCCGCTCACTTGGTAAATGAGTCAAAATACAAAGAGCGGACTGATGATGGAGACCCACTGCCACGCGTCCGTGAAGCTTGCCACGCGGAGAATAAACACGCCCGTCCAGAGTGTCACTTCGCGAAAGTAGCCTGGTTGGTTGATTCGATATAAGGACAGCAGTGAGCGGGTCAGTGAACGTGAACGACGCAGTAAAGCTATAACGTGAGTACTTCAGGGCCCAACTGCATCTATCCATTTCGGGGGAAATCTACCGTTGAATTCGTTAACTTAATCGTCAATGCAAGAGATCATAAACTTGTCGGATTCTTGTGTATCTTTGGCTCGTGCGATAGTGTTCAAGCTGTCCTCCACCTCGACTATAAAGCACAATTCATACGAACAATGGCAAACTGACAAGCTCAGTCTTCTTTGCCCTGTCAGCCACTATACTATCCTTTATTTTCACACAACCATCGAATATTTGAAATTATTCGTTTGGGATCGACCCAATCATTTTTCAAACTTCGGTCCAAATAAACTTAAAGTGAGACTGGTATTTCTTTGATTCGAATGGAAATTATCACTAAATGAATGACTGCTTGTTCTAAACTTGTTCTAAATGTGCAGTGACCCATCACGCGACAAAATCGAATTAGCCGGCCACTTCATGTGGTCTATGGTGGCATTGGACTGCATTGCCTTGCCCTTCCCCATCCGCGCCACCTTTCCTCCCTCCGAACTACCCAATGCCGGCCACACTAGGATAGGAAACTCCGCGACAGTCACATTTTCATCATCCGTCTCTATTTCCACCCTCACAATCGTCCGCACACTAATCAAGAGCGCCTCAAAGCTCGCCATGGCGCGCTCCGCCGGCAGGGGCAACTTAATGCGCCGACTCACAGCCTCCTCTCCCGGCGCGACCCGGATCCGTGGCAAGTCCTGCTCCACGACGCCCACAGGTTCTGGGAAGGTGGCACGCCTCACGACGGCCTCGTTATTGAGGAACGCGGCCACCGGGCTCACGTGCGCACGCAAACGCCGCAGACGCGCGGCGCCGGGCGTGGAAGTGAGAGCGAGGTGCAGCTCGAGTGTGTCGCCGGCCGCGAGGGTGATAGTGGGTGCGTGGAGGATGTAGCCAACGGTGGTGGGCGTCGAATCGACGGTATGGGTCTGGGGGGTTAAGCTGGCAAGAACACGCGCGCGGGTAGATTCAGGGATGGCGAGAAGGAGGGGGACGGCGGTGTCGACTGTAGTGGAAGTAAACCAGTGCGTGGGCTCCCAAAAGGTGGTGGTGACCTTCAGGTAATATTCGATAGAGCCACAAACCGTATCAAAGGAGGGCGGAAGATCTTTTTCTGGTAATTGAATTGTAAAGGGGAACGCGTGCGTGCCCTTTTGATCCAATCAGCCACGACCCATTTCGCCAATTTACAGCCCACTCACCGCACTTGCTAGCAGAGGATCAGGCCCTTCGAAAGCAACCGAGCTTACATTCTGAAACAGAGTGCCAACCCTGGAAACCTTGTATCCCGCGCTCTCGTTCTGGGCTGCCAATCGAATGTTACTGTATCCCTCCCACCGTGTCTCGGTGTATCCGCAAAAGGCCACCTCGATGCGTGCAGACTTGATATCGATGTTGCATGCAAACAGTATCTCGCCATGGAGGGTGGTTGGCACATCCCAGCCCGCTTCGAGGGAGTAGACGCCCTCTTTGGTCTTGGTCACTTTCGGGCCCTTCAGCACGATCCTGCCATAGAAACGGTCAATGTTCTCGATGCAAGCTTTTGAGGCGATCTCACTCGCAGCGGTCTATGTCCTTGTGCAAGTTGGACATAGCTTTTCGGACAGGTTTTTTTGAAAATGGAAATCAATCGACACAAGGAACTGCTCACCATTCCACCTCTCCAACTCCCGCGCGGCAGGCTCTCCTCCAGCCCGCGCATCTGATTTTGCCCGCACGCGCGTCGCGCTTGTATGTGCGTCAGCAAGGCGTGGTCCGTCGTGATAGAGATCTGGTAGGTAACGGAGTTCCGGCTGCACTCGACTTAACGCGCGGGTGGGAGCGCGGGCTCCCGCCGCAGTTTTTTTAGCTGCTCGGTCGCCAAGGTCTTTGGGATGAGAGGCAACAAATTAAAGTCGCGTGTAGAATTTATTGCGAACTAACGACGGAACTAAATCTTGGCTTCATCAAGAGTCACGCCATTTCCTTGGTCCAAAGCAGCCTCACACTTGCTCTTGATCAGCCATATCCTTCACGGGCTCAGGGTTGAGCTCGACGGCGTGACCAACTGCATAACAGGTAAACTTCCAGTTTCGCTGGGCGAAGAGACGCAGGATGTGCCAGACGCCAGCGCGCGATCCGTGCTCGCACTGTGATTCCAAGCGCGATTCGCTGCCTTTGATGGCAGGTGAAAGGTGTGATGGTGTTGCTCCAGATCGAGGCCATCCAGGCTTTGCACCGCGTTGACAAAGACTTCTGCCTTTGAATCGCCGTTTGCGGGACTGTGCTCGCCGCCCCTTCGTACTTTTTGATGGTCGCCCTCGTCGGGTGTCTTTCCGATTCCAACTACGCGTTGTCGTCCATCCATCCATCTTGTCTCTAATCTTGCCTCAGTGAAGGAAAGGAAGCGACAGCGAGACGAGAGAAAAGTGCCAGAAAGTACAGCCAGTCTCCGACTTTTACACCCGCCGTACCAGCTCGGATACGGCGCAACTCCGCCAAACCCGCGTTAAACATCGCGCGCATCGCCGCCTTGTTTGTCATTGACGTGAGAAGACCCGCGTCTCGTGCTGCATCCTGCTTCTGGGCCGACCAACTCATCGCCAAAAAGGGTTGGGAAGCCTGGGCGCGCGGCGGCGTTGAATAGATTCATGGAGTATGGTGAGAATTCTTGTTTTTTAACGTTGGAATGATCATGATCGTTCCCCAATGTATAGGTGTGTGTTGAGACACGCAGGCTTCTTGCGCGATGATGATTTATTGTTTAATATTGTATTCGCAATAAACAACAATTCTTGTCCAAAAACCCTTGTCCTCAAGACACGCAGCGACCAATTTCCAACTAGGCATACATAACCTATCTCCCTATTTCAACAGTGTGCACAAGGGGGGAGATGGTGCGTCATTGGAGAAAAAGAACACCTACCTGTTCCCGCGCTTTCTCTCGGGGTTATTTCAGTTGGTTAGCTGTCGTCTCGCGGCCTTTTCATTCCCACCAGTAGCTCTACATTCATTTGCAATGTATTAAACCAAGTATATAAAATCAATTAACCAGGTACAAAATCACAATGCCTGCACTGACTCGAGTTCGCTCACGTGCTCATCCCCAACTTGAACCCCACTTTCAACAAACGGTGCTTGTATCAGTGGCGCCTGATTGCAATTCCGCGTCCGTCCATGGCGCTGAATATTTGAAACATCCAAGCTTCCATACGCACAAAACGGACAATTCAAGAATCCAGATGCATCTCTAGTCAAAGCTGCCAACATGAGTCAGCAAAGCTCACCGACGAAAAAGGAAACCAAGGAAAACTCAACTGAATCTTTCCCCGTTTTTGAATGTCAGCGGGCAAGTTTTAGCGTGCCGCACATACTTGTGAGACCTCAGTTTCTTGCGTGAGGTCAAAATGGCTGCGCAGCCAGAATACGGGCACGAAATGGGGGCGTCAAGGGCATCTAGACCGAACACGTCTTCGCCTTCCATGCCGTCTAGGTCCGATGGTAGGTCCACCTCGAGCTCAATCGAGGAGGCTCGGGGTCGTTTCATGTCCGGATCGGAAACCTCATCTGTTGCGTCCAGCCTGTGTTTGAATGAGTCCAATGCAGCTGTTGCTGCGATTTCAATAGAGGCAACTGCTAGACATGACACGGTTCCGGGTCCATCAACACTTTCCTCGGTTGGGACAACCTCAGTATCCAATTCCATTATCGCGTCCACGAGATCCAATGGATTTTCCGTTTGGAGAAACTCGTCTGCGATGCTTTCGGGTCCTCCTTCACTGTCAGTGTCATTGTCTACATCCATCGCGACAGTATTCTCTTGAGAACCTTCAGGTTGTGTAACATATACTTTGTGAACAAACGCGCTGACCGTGTGAGAGTTGGCTTGGTCCGAGGTGACCCTCAAGTTTTTGGTTGCAGCAGTTCCTTCCGTTTCTGCTCTGTTGAGGTCCGTCTGTTGGACTTGAAACAGGTTGTTTGCTGTCAATTCCGATGTTGTAGCATTTGGTCTGGCCTTGGCATCTTCCTTGTCTGACGCATTTCTCACCGCAGTGTTCTCATTCACACCTCCTTGCACAGCCAGCTTGAGGTTAGCCCCAACTTCTTCCCTCAAGGCCGCACTCACATCTGGTGCAGTACCTCCAAGTCCCCCTTTCGGAACTTCCACAACCTGTACACTTTCCAACTCGTCCTTCTCCGCACACGCCAACATATGCTCCTCAAACTCGACCACATCCCACGACCGAAACACGCAACATAGACAATGAAATTTCCCATCCGCCGCATCCCTCGCCACCTCCACGGGGGCGCCCTCGGCGTCCACCACACGCGCCACAGCCCCGTGCCGCTCCGCCAAGTGTGCGTGGAACTGCACCGCGCTCTCAAACTGCGGCGCGGGCGGACCGCAGCTGGGCACCTTGCATGGGAGCTTGAGGCGCACCTGAAAGCGCGGGCGCGGCGTGGTATGAAAGGTCGGGCGTGCGACTTGCGGAAATAGAGGGGTGGACGGGGGATGATGTATCGGTTGGACGGGAATGCGTTGAGTGGGTGCTACTGGGGGCGCAGCAACCTGGGCTGGAGGAAGGATTGGAGTCATGGAGAGGGGAGAGAGATAGAGCGGGGATCTTTGTTGTCGCTGACAGGGAAGGGGTTGCGAGGGTTGCTTGGGAAGGGTGAGTGGAAGGAGCGATGGTTGGAGAGGGGCCTTGTTGGAGGCGAGTCGGAGAAGGCTGTTGTAAAAGTTTGATTTCAACCGCTGCATGCCGGCTTTAAGGCGAGCATAAGCCTCTGGACCAGAAGTGAGACGGGCGCTGTGTGGAGGAATCATTGGGTTTGAAGACGAACGCAACGGGGATGCGATTGGAGTGGGCTGGAATACACTGCAATTAGTCGGAGGCTTTGTCACGACCATGACGTGGGTGCCATTCAAGCGGCGTATCTTGACAAAGTTTGCGTGCTGCTCAGGTGCGTGAGAAATTGAAGGGGCAACAGCGGCAAGGCCAGCACCCGGCATCGGCGCCGGTGGTCCCATCACCATGGATCGTGATGCAGAAGTTTTCGAGCTTGAAGAAGAGCTGAATCGCCTGTCGCTAGAAGGAGGGGGCTGGGTGTGATTTGAAGGGGCTGCGGCCCACGACGCATTCGTATGTGCACCACCACTGCCGCTTCCGACAAACGCATGCGCAACGTCACTGTCGTCTTCCAAGTCAGAGGGTTCGTCCTCCTCTTCAAAGTCGTCCTCTTCGTAGTTGCGTTTGCGCTTGGATCCCTTCTTCGCAGCGGGCTTTGCCATCGCCTCCTTTGCAGCTGCCGCTTCTTTGGCCTTCTTTCTTCCAGGTGCATATTTGTAGTCTGCACGAGAAGAGGGGTCGGGAGAGCGGAGGTGTCGGTGAGTGCGGAGGTCAAAGGGGAACCAAACAAACTTGAACGAACCAGGATACTTTTGCTTATGTTCGAGCAGCCGGCTGCGCGCCATCTCGTGGTATTTTGCCTTCACGACTGGATCTTCGTTCTTCCACATTTGGCCGACCTGGCGGGCCGGGTGTGAGGAGAATGCGTCACATCAACAAAAGGGGGAATACCCACAATGCCGGACCAATCACGGCTGCTCCTACCGCCGCCCTTGTTCTCGGCCACCAGTTTCGGTTGCATTTCTGATCTGTACAGTATGAATGCATTCGGCGGACGCAGCACACGATCCCCCGCAGGCTTTTTGGTGGGCGGAGCCATCCTTGAAGTTCTCGCACAATTTTTTCGTCAACACCCTTCGCTGGAAGGACCACTATAAACCATGAAATACACCCATCTAGACGTCCTCCTCTCCATTACAGCTCAGTCTTCATTCGTGCCAAACAAAAACTGCATCCAACCATTGAAAATAAATACGTGCTGTCCCTTCATCTCAATTCCATGTCAAATCAATCACCCGTTCCATTTTGATTCGTGACTTGCCATCCCGGTCATCCTCATCCAAACAGTAAACTTCCGCTCCATTCTCCATCTTCACGGTAAACTTGGAATGTAAAGCATTTGAATCCAATCGAGTCAGATCCACAAAGCAACTATCCGCCGGAAGGGAAGGCAGCGGCCGCTTCTGCCGTTTTACACGCAACAATTCGAATTCCTCATGCTCCGAGACCACACCGCAAGTGGAGGAGCAAGGCTCATCGCGCTTCATAGGCTTCTCCTCTTCCACGTCTACGCTTTGCCCAGGAACCGGCATGTGCAGCGTTCTTTGATTCGCCGGAAGCGGGGGCAGGACTCCTTCGATCTCGAGAAAGTCGCGCGTCTTGTAATTAAATGTATGAGAAAGGAGGGGAGTAGGGTCGACGCGGATGCGGATGATGGCGCGGGCACGCCCTTTTTTTGGTTGGCCGTATCTGAATGTGAGAGGTAGTGCTTGAGATTAGAGCTTGAATACATGCGGAAGGGGTGGGAGGATGTGAGCGAGAGATGGAGAGGAGCCAGAATGAAACGCACGACGTGGTTGCGGAAGTCAGGGCGGCTTTCTTTGTAAGTTCATTCTTTGTAGAAGTAAGTTAAGTGGATCATTATTCACTGTGTATATGCGACTGAGGATTATTGCCACTTACGATGCAAAGCTTGGTTGGATTCCGAACAGGCACTTCACCCATCCCTCCTTTCTGCGTCAGCCAAATGTTGACCCGGATGGTTCCAAGCCACTCTGCCTCTGCCGAGTCCTTGAGTCCACCCTCAGCCACTACCGTTGGCGTGTCAAATACAAGGGGGAACCGGTGGTCGCCGCTCGCCTTGGTGTCCACCGAGTATGTGCCGTTGTGTGGCAAGAAGACGGAGCGTGCACTACGGCCATCGATCTCAATCTCGGCTTCGAGGAACTCGGTTGTGCTCGCGTCCTTCTTGTTCGGATTGGACACTGTCAGGAGCACTTCATACCGCAGCCCGGGCCTCGACTCCACACGGCTCCTATCTCCGTTGTTGGAGCATGGATATTCGCGGGTCGGCTCCGCCTCGCCTTGGATCCGGATACGGATGTCCACCGTAGTTCCCTCGTAATGTGGATGCCCAGTTGGCATATGGAGGAGTGGCATTTTGCTCCTTGAAACAAGCCGTCCATTCCTCTTATTATACAACAAATTCGAAAAAGGAGCACATTTTACAGGTTGCAGCCAGCCCCACTTCCAACGAGGTTGAGCTTGACACGGGCGACAGATATCTCGGCCCGACCTGCAATGAAAGCATGCATCCAGATGCCCTGCAGCCAACCGAATTTGTCAGGTCAGTCTTGAGTGAACTAGAGCTCACGAATGTTGTGCGACCACGCGCGCCATCGCCGTTGCCAAGGAAGCGCGACTGAGCTGGATTCCGTCCATGGCTGTTCCACGAAGAGCGAAACCGCAGCGTACACAGTTCCAGTCTGCGCGAGTAGGTTCATCGGAGAGCGCGCCACTATTTAGTGGTTATGCTGTAACGAGATGGTGGCGTTTGATCGCGGTGCTAGATCATCTCTCACCATACGGGACACGGAACGCTTTCGCTGGAGGCATCCGACCTGGACTCCAACACCGATCCTTGCATGGATGGAAACCCTCCTTCTGGTGCCGTGCGCCGTTTCTTTTCCCTCATTTAAATAAAAAAGGAAATGGGCGAAAACAAGCGGGTGTTCCTTGACGTGAGCGTCGGCGCCAAGCCGCTCGGCCGAATGGTAGTTGAGCTGTTTGTCGGCGACGCCCCGCTGACGAGCGAGAACTTTCGTGTTCTGTGCACTGGCGAGCGCGGCGGTTCCAAGGTTCATCCGGGCGTGAAGATGCACTACGCCGGCTCCGGCTTTCACCGTGTCATCAAGGGCTTCATGGTGCAGGGTACCTAACTTCTCTCGTCTTTTTACTGGTTAACGAATGCCCGTTCTGGTCTGACCAAAATAGGAGGCGACTTTGTTAACCACAATGGCACCGGCGGAGAGAGCATCTATAATGGAGGAGGCGCCTTTGCAGACGAACCGTTCCGCCGCAAGCACGACGAGGCGTTTCTCCTTTCGTCTGCAAACTCGGGACCCAACTCAAACAGGTCCCAGTTCTTCATATCAAGCAAAGCACTGCCCCATCTGGACGGGAAACACGTCGTATTTGGTACACGTTTTCGCCTGTCTATCACTCTATGGCCTCTTAATCTGTCCGCTGGCAGGCCGTCTCGTTTCGGGCTTTGAGGTGTTTCGCGCAATCGAGGCAGTGCCGACAGACAACAAGGATAAACCCCTTGACCCAGTTACCATTACGCATTCGGGAGAACTCATTCGTAAAGCGAACCCCGCATCCGGCTCTACTTCGGAAGCAACGGAAAAGACGGGCAGCAAGAAGAAGAAGCGGCACTCATCATCCCACTTGTCCTCCTCCTCCTCGAACAGTTCAGATTCCTCAGACTCGTCTGATTCGGAGTTAGAATCAGATTCCCAAGACAGCGACGACTCGGACGCGCGCAAAAAATCTAGAAAGCGATCCAAAAGGTCGTCGTCATCCAAAAAGGCTGCTTCCTTGTCCAAGAAGAAAAAATCAAAGAAGGAGGCGAGCGATCCAGAGACGGAAACGGCTGCGGCTGCCTTTGTGCCACGTAGGGTGGATTCGGAGCACAAGTATTTGGACCGTGACTACCAGATGCCCGAGATTCAACAAAAGATTCAACAACGAGAAGAGCGTCTGCAAAAAGAGATTTTGGCGCGCGCTGACCAACGCAGGACTGATTCGTCCGGGCGTCTGGTTAAGGGACGTGGGAACACGGTACGTCCAAACACTCTGAACTGCGGTTAATCTGAAGTCTCTCTTTGTTATGGTTGAAATAGAGCTTTGGAGCTGACAAGTCATTGGGATCTTTTCGCAGCGGCGATGGATTCAGGGAGGACCGTCACCGAAGCCATCAAAGTGGTGAGGGCCGTTGGGAATCTGGACGTGATGGCCGGAGAAGCAGAGATGGTCGTCCTAATGCTCGCAACGAGCAGATTGATGATGGGTTTTCGCGTCGCGGGCGCGACAGGGAGGACCTTCGGGACCGGATTACACGCAGGGAGGAGGAATCAAAATAGCGTCGCCTCTATTTGTGGAATAAATAAAATTTATGACTCCAGATAGTTCTTGTTCTTTTCCAACGCGCTTTGCAGTATTTTTGAAATTTGGTGCTCTGTTTGCCGTATATTCTTCCTGGGAGGCGCGAAGACCCATTCAACAAAATCCAACATTTGACCTATCTCCCTAGATGAAAGCAAATTATCGGTTCATGCATCCACAGTAGCGCAGGACTGACCTCTCGTATCCAACTGGATTTGAAACACGAAGTGGAAAGCAACGGCCCTCGTCATCGGTTATCTCAGCTAAAGCGCCATCCGCACCATACAAATTACCTAAAACTCCCATATTTGATAACAAGGATTTTGACTGCAAGCGCCGACACTCTTCCAGCCGAACCGTGACTCCAGACTCAAACTTTGCGACGGCGACATCATTCGCCTGAACCACAAACCGGCCCACACCCGGAACCTCTGCAACCGCCAGTTCCGCTAATTCTTCCGTCATCGCTCCCCTCGCGGGTAAGATTGACTTCGCGGCTCCCGGCGATGTGGGAGCTCGCAGACTGAGCATGTACAGCCGCGCCATTTCAGCCACAACAGGTTTCACCGCATAGCTTCCACCGCCCCCGTCCCAATCCCGCAGCGTATCGGGCGCGTCGCGGAGGGGGAACATGTCCCCCTCTGCGGCATTGTCGGGCGCGTGAAAGGTGGCAAAGTCGAACGCGTTGTCCGCGCGCAGAATGCTCCCGTCCGCCAGGAAGGTGGCTTCGAGGACGATGGCTGTGGTGGACGCGGATGGGAGGACGCGGAAGAGGATGGTTTCGGTCAGGGCTGCGGCAACGGGTTTGGGTGTTACGTTGGAGTAGAGGGTGTGGACGGAGGGATTCCAGCCTGTATTGCAGGACAAGGACATGGTATCTTTGGGGTCAATGACGTGGGGTAGGGGGATTGCGACATATTTGAAGCTTTTGATGACGTTTGCGAGAGTGGGCAGGGAGAGGAGTTGCTGATATGCCAGCGGGTCTATGAGAATGGCGCGCACAAACGAACAGATCAAACAGACCAGTATGGCGTCAGAGTCCAGTTCATGTCGCAGAAGTTCCAAGGGATACCGCCAGCAATCCGGGACTCCAATCACTGAAAACTCTTGCTTGATGGTGTTCCCCAATGCCGCATACTGAACCTCCACAGTCTGCGCATGCGTACTCAGATACAAGGTCGCATTTCCATCTACTGCTGATATTTCTCTCCGAGTCGTGTCTGACGCGTGGAAGTGCGGAAGCGGCCACCGCGCAAACTTGACCTTGGTTTTGCCGCGCGGCGCGACAACAGCCACCGGATGCGATGTGCAGTATTTGTTCCGAAACGCGAGGAGCGCTGTCGCAACTTCCTTGAATGTGGATGGGACGTTTTCGAGCGAGACTCTGAGGGATTGGCGGCGGTCCTGCCCGTCTGATGCCGCCGCTGACAAAGACGTATCTTCAATCACAACCACGGATGCGGTCGGTGAAAGGTGTAAAGCAATGCCATCAGGGTTTCGTGCGCATGACGAGCCATCAGCGAACAAGTCCAGCCGCATCACTCTTTTTCTAAAGCATTCAGACGACGACCCGAGGTTCTGAGGTCCTAATTGCTTTATTATCCCACAAGATTCAACCACGCTTCTTCCACCTCCTCTACGTCTCTCATTCGCATAAGCGCGTTATGAATCCCTGAACGAGTGGACGAAGCAATGACAACGCGCACAGTTGACGCCTTGTTTTGCTTGACAAGATCCTCGGCCTTGATTGTGCATTCAAGCAGTCTCAAAAGCCTCTTTGCAACCTGAGAGCGAAGAGTAGCAATCTCCTTGTCCGTGAACCGGAAGGACTTGACTACTTCACGAGGCAAGGCAACCTCCACATGGCTTGCCATCACACTCCAATCAGCTTCCATCACGCGCATCACTTCAATCGCATCCACGGAAAACTGTGCATCCAGGAGTGAAAACAGGTTTGACAAGCCTCTCGCCCAGCCTGCGTCCACGCTGGCTCCATTATGCGAGGCACAGGCAATGATGAGAACATCCAAGTAACGAACTATCCAAGAAAGTCGGAAAATAGTCCGCTCATTAGCTGTATTGGGGGTGCTCGTCCGAACAACGTGCCGCAAGTACGTGCAGGCGGCGTCATAGCAAGTGGTGGTCGCGGGATCTTGGGCGAACACAAATTGCAACACACTGACAAACAGGTGGTCCTTGTTGACGAAGCTTTTTTTGATTGCTGCGACAATCCAATCATGCTCATGACCAGAGTCGGCAAATTCCAAGACATGAAGAAGGGACCATAACGTCTTATCAGTCCACAAATCAGAAGATAAGAGCGCTTGTAGGATATTTTTGCTCGCTTCCGACCGGGAGGTCAACGCTGTTTTCGTGAGGCGCCGAACGGCCAAAATGGCTTTTGTAGATCTCGCTTCTGAAGGGAAAGAAGTAAAAGCTCCACAGATAAGATCTAAAACTTCTTCACGAAGTTTCATAACAGATGCTGGGGCTCCGGTAATATCCAATAATAATGCCTTTTGCACCGTCTCTGCAAACTCAATCTATCCAAAAATTCAGTTAACTTATTAACTAGAATGAAACAATGGTGGCTTCACCATGTGATCAGTAGCCGAATGGTCGACCTTGTCATACACAAAAGTAACCATTGCCTGTACAATCTCTAACACCTTACTTGGCGCCACAACAATCCTGGCAGCTGCTGCAGCATTTCCCGCATCTTCATCATCTCCTCGGACCTCACCCCGCTCACAAATACCTCCCAAAGTAAGCAATTTGCCCACACCTTCCGGCCGAAATGCAAACTGCAGCACACCCTCGAAAGAAGTGAGCCGTGCCACAAAAAAGTCCACGAGACTCTTGGCAGAGGTCGCCGAAGCATGGATGGCAGCCAGGAGAAAACTGTCCCGCAAAAGAACGGCGTCCCCAGACTCCCAACACACATTCAAAATCTTGATCCAATTCACCACAGGAAGGCCGAGTGGCTGTGTGGGGTGCGTTCCAACATTCACTAAGACCGATACCAGCATCCGCACTGAGTCTAACGTATCCGGCGTGATACCGCGCGCTGTCAAGGATGACAGGGCGTCAAATGAAGCTCGCAGAAAACTGGAGCCCTCATTCAAACGACGATAATCAGAAGGATCCTTGCGCCGCGAGTTTGTGAATGCGTTGCTTGATCCCAGACCTTGTCCAATGGCGGCGGCGGCGGCGGGGTCGTAGAGCGGGTCAAATGCGGCAAACATTTTCCCAAGCACCCAGCCCATTACTCGAGCTATCTTGGGGTCTTGTGTCGTGACTTGCTTGTGAAAGAACTCTGCTATTTCTCGAAAAGTTGCAATACGAGGAGCATACGCGATTCCCGGGTGCAAGCCAAGAATAGGCATGAGAGACAGGACTCGGCTTACTTTATCGACGGAGGGAATATTACTGGCGGTTTTTGACAGAGAAGCCATGGTTTCCAACAGAGTTGAGGTGACCGCCCCTGACTGCCCAAGCGCCACAAGAATGCGATTCCGCGCAAATCGTGCATGCGTCAACGCCGGCGCGAAACTCGACTGTAAAACGACTAAAATAAGACTTGGTCGAACGCGTCAGTCGGAGACTGCAAACCTCAACCAGCGCCTTCTCGACAATTTTGTCTAACTTGGAAACAAGGTTGTGCGGTTCCGGCACCATACCAACGACAGTCGCAGCAGCAATAATCCAGCAGTCGCCAATAACAGTTGCCTCACTGTCAACGCCAAATCTCTCGAGAACGGTCCGGATAGCACCTGTGACTTGCTCATCATCTTCAGCCGATTCAATGTATTCTCGCACGTCTGATAGGCAAGCTGAAGCTCCCATGGAAAGCCCTATAAGAGCGTTGGTCTGCAGGGCCCCACCCCCCTTCGCAATTGGTGAAAATATGGTCTTCACAAGGGAGTTGATAAGAGGAACAATGGGACTCGGGCTCTGCACAAGCACCTGCAACACAATATTAAGGACATATCCAGCTGCAAATGGACTTTGAGCATCGTCGCTGGGGAAAAGTGAAAGTCAACGATACAAAACGAGGCAAGCTTATCTTACTTCAGCAATGACAGCTCAGACATTAACTGGGCCAAAATTGCTCCGAAAGATTCCTCATCTGTGGGAAATAGTAACCTGGAGAGGTAACCGAGGGAAAGAGATACCCCAAACTGAACTTCGTCACTCTTTTGAAGCTCCGAAAGAGAGGCCCGGTCTACAGATACTCGTGCATACTGTTGCAAAAGTATCCGAATTATGCGCGTTGTGTGCTCGTTGGCGCTGGGCAGCCCTAACGTAGCGGCAGCGGAAACCAGACCTGCGAACAGTAAAATCAATACCCACTAAATCTGGTCAAACCACAACGCAAACTTACCAGTCAGAGCAAACAAAACATTGGCACAAGGAACGGGCTGTTTTGCCTCCCGCAACCGCTTCTCCAACTCTTCCAATGCCGCCAAAAACAGCCACTCCACCTGTCCCACCCGCTCTGCACTGCCCGCAGCTGCATCCCCAAACGCACTCAAACGTTGCGTCCAAAACGATATCCATAAACAAACAGCCTCCACCCTCACAATCGCATGATCCGTCACACTCACATCCCGCAGCCCATTTACGAGATCTTTGAATACCTGCAACCGCGCCAACATAGTTCCAGATTCGCGCTCACAGAGCGAGGCAGGCACATGCAGCGCGACGGTCGCGAGACTTGCACGCACAGCCGCCCCCGTTTTGCCCGCGACCCAGGTGCCGCGCAGATCCGAGGCAATGTCCCGGAGCACGCGGCGAGTGCGTTGTAGGGCTTTCTCGGCGTCGTCGCTTTCGTCTAGGGCATGGCGGCCGACACCGGCGTCGGCGGCAAGGGCTTTAAAGACGGCGCGGCGCATGTTTAGGATTTCGTGGTGGGCGAGAGAGGTGATAAGGGATGTAGCGCCAACGGAGGGGGCTTGTACGAGTGTTGGGATAAATTCAGGTGGAGGAGGCAAGTATGGGTAAAGATCGGGGGGTGAGAAGGCGGACAGGGCTCCAAGGGCTGCACTGCGGACTCGTGAAGGCAAGCTCGCGTTTTCGGTAAGTGGAAGGACGTATGTTGTCATAATGTCTAATTTAAAGGTCTGATATGCTTCCGTGTCTGCCAAAGTGGACACTTGAGTCCCTGAACAGATATGGAGAACTTACTCACCTTCTGACTTTGCCGGAACAAGTGCAAAGAAGGCCATTATTTTCTCCCATAGCAACTCCCGTCCTTCAAACCCGCCCTTCCCGAGCTGCGTGACAAACGCGGCGTGATGCACATTCCACACTGTTGTGAGAAACAAAAATCAGTGGGGCAAAACACAAATGCACAATCCAGGGATTCACTTAACTGGCTCTTGGGTCTGTAATGTCCAGCTGCACGCACACATTCACCACCTCCAACGCAAGGGCAGTCGTGATGCTGAGCGCGTCTTGAAACTCAAACATAGCCAAGGCGAGAGGTAGCATTTCCTGCCCGTGCCCCTTGGGTTTCCATCGACACACATCCCTAGAATAAGTTTCGACCATCAACAACCTTTTCATTCCACCAGCGTCATTAACATAACCAAAATCGTTAACTCACCACACGGTCACAGCAACTGCCACTTCTACATCCACATCCCCCAACCCCGAGTCACCCACCCCGTCCCCCTTTTTGCCAAACCGCCGCCTCCTGTCATCCCGCTCTCGGCGCGTACCGACCATCTTCCCCAGCGCCGCTTTGAGCGTGCCCCACGCGCGTGGCTGGGCGCGCCAGACCCCGTGCAGTGCGCGCAGCCCCGCGGCACGTGTTGCTCCTCCACCGGCGCCGTCCACGAGGGGCGCGAGGGCGCGCAGGATGGCCGCGGTCGCATGCGCGTCCGTGGCGAGGGCGGGGAGAAGATCTTGAAGGAGAGCGTTTGTCATGGTCGGAGAATTTGGGACTGTTAGGAGGTGGAGGAGGAAGGGGAGGAGGGGTAAGGCAAGTTGGGTGCTGGGAAGGCTTGTTGTACCAGAGTTAGAGGATGCGGTGAAGGAAGTGACGAGGGAGGAAAGTTTGGTAACGGCTGAGAGGCAGATGGATTCGGAGGGGTGGAGTAGAAAGGATGGAGCCAAGAGAGGGGTCAGGGTAGATGGTTGACTTGCAAACGTTAAGGCAAGTTTTGCATTTCTCCAAGCGTCAAGAAATGCAATGGTTTGCGCTATGACAGAAATTAGAAATCCGCTGGAGTAAGTGGAGACTGTCAGAAAGACTTGTTCGACAGTGATTTCGTTCACATCCGAGTCAGTGAAATCTTTCTTGTGCGTTAGAAGGCGAGTTCTGACCCTTTCCAACAGAAGAAATGCGCTTTTACGCAAGGTCGCATTGCCTTTGGCAGGTAACTCAGAAACGAGACTCGTCAATGGAAACACGGCAGCTGCCACTATTGCGCAGGGGACAACCAAAGGTCCAGGTTCAAATAAAGAGTCTAAAATGTTTATGATGCCGATTCGCTCACGATCCAAGTCAGATCCACTGAACAGGAGGTGCAAGAAGCTGACGAAGGTTACTGTTAACAAGGCTGGCGACAGGACAGAAGTTTTGACATATTTTCGGAACAGATTCAAATACGCCAGGATAGAAGCGCGGTGGATGTTTGAGTCGACGAGAAAGACGAGGATTGTAATCACGACTTGCTGATGCATGTTCGTGTCTGGGTAGGCGGCGCTGAAGGATAGGACCGTTTCCAAGATTGCGTATGCATCCAGGTCGAATGGCGCATCCATCATTGGCGGCATGGAAGCAACCACGCGCAGGAGAGTTGACGCGATCACTGTGCGTGCTTCAAGGGATGGCTCGCTTGACGCGACCAACGTGGCCGATCTGCGAGCCAGCGCTGTGGCTACAGAAGGCGGCGTCTCTGGAGCCGAGATGAGCGCAATGACGGGGACGACTGTTGCGAGAATGGCCGCGTGATTCAGGTTGGTGAGACCGTCCGAGGAGGATGACAGCTCGAGCGTGTCGAGTAGAGCGCAAGCCTCAACGACAATAGCGCTGGAAACGTGGAGCGAGAGGGCATTTGCAAGAGCGATTGCGAGGGGGTTTCTTGAGGCCAGGTTCAGTTGAGGCGAGGTTTCAGGGGCTGCGATGGCGAGCGAGAGCTGCGCAATCGCGCGGACGACGACGGCCACTATGTTGTTATTATAAATAAGATGATCATTTGCAAGAAGTGCTGAGAATGCGAGCGCGAGTTTGCGCGGGTCGAGACAGGCTCGGCCGAGCGAAAGCGACACGAGAGTGTGCGCGGCCGCGCTCGCGACGAGACTTGGTTGCCCGTCTAGTTCGTTCTCATTCTCCCCTTGTTGGTCTTCAGCAGAAGAAGACGATTTTAGAAGCGCAGACCATAGCCCTCGCACTAGCGCATGCGCTGTCGGTCCAGAAACCGGCGCGTCGCGAGACACAGATCCCTGCGACACGAGACGCGCGTACTCGTCGCCCGCACTCGCTGCCGCACGCGCATGGACAGATCGATGCAACGAAGCAAGCGACCGCAACGTGTGGTCTTGAACAGACATCAAAAACTAAATTAATTGTTTCCTCTTCTTCCACTTTTTCTTGGTTGCTTCTCTAAACAAGAGCAGAGATAGAGAGTACCAAGGAAACCATCGTTCGATGCATTAGATCGGGGGGGCATTCGTGGGACGATCCCGCAGATCCCTGTATATAGATTTCCCGATTGCCGAACAGTGGTCAAACAACTTATCTTCATTAATATGACAGGAACGAGTCCGCCGAGTGACTTTCAATTGTGCAAAGACCCTAATGGCTTCATCGTATTGGTAAAGGCATAGGAAACCTCAGCTATCACAGTACCAAAACTTATCAAAAAGTACCAGCGCGAAGAATGTATGCCATGTATTAAAAAAAACTATTACAAGGCTAAAGCAACAGCCTCCAATCTCGCGATCACAGTCCGAATCTTCCACAACACCAGGGTGCTCCCAAGCGCAAGCATCATGCAAATCAGGATGGACATGGCCATTATCGAAATAAAAGCCAACAACTTTGTCTGCATTGGGTCCGTGGAGGTCTGAAACAGTTTGGGCGCATCTGGGCGGCCTCGGCGAGCGGCCGGCTTGTGCGAACGTGCTTCGAAACCGCTGGATGTATCTTCCCATAGGGAGCGTTGGATGGGTTTCGAAATAACTGGACCTGCATCGTCCTTGTTTGAGTAGGAGGACGAGACATTGGCGGCTAATAAGACTTGAGAACTCGGCAAAGGTTGGTCCTGATGAGCCGTTTGGCGATGTCTTGATATGAGGTACTCCATGTTCATGAAGGTGTTTTCGCGGTTGACGAAGCTTGTGAAAAAGTACTGCAATGATATCAGTGAATCACCGCTATTGGAAATTCAAAAAAAACAAACTCACTGCTTTTGATAGCGTCGCTATAATGATGGCGTTGGGTATAATGTACGCTGTCTTTGCACGTTCAATCAACACGATGTCTTGAATGGGGAACTCAAACTGGGTGGTGCATCACAGGCAAATTAGTCAGCTCATTATTCTTAAGATTGGCATTAGAACAACGTATGGTTGATAACGCACCGACGTCACCCTCCCAAAGATGTTGGCGTAGAAACAGAAGAAGTTTGGTGTAAGATACATTTTTCCTTGCTGGAGGATCGAATCTCCTTGGTACGCACACAAGTGTTCTGCAAAAACCAGCAACGTGAATAATGAATGTAGGTGATCACAATTGATTCCTCACCGACGAAGAGCGGTTCATTGGCAGGAACTGACTTAAACAACTTTAGCACAAGCTTCTCCCACGCTACATTCTTGAACTCATTGTTAGTATTCTCTGTGGTCACAGATGCCGCCGACGAGTCCGTAAGTGGCATGGCTGCGAGAATGTACTCGGATCGGTCGCCGTCCGACAAATCTGAGGGACGCGCAAGATCCAGCGCAAGAGCGTCCAGCATTCCGTGTGATGAAGAACGGCGTACAGGCCGTCTCTGAGGAAGGCTGCGTGTTCTAGCGACGTTCAAGCCGTTGGAGGGCTATGTTGTTGACAGTGTTAGGGGCTACACTGTGTTAAGGGCAGATAAATTAGCGGAAGAGTTACCACAGACTCTTCAGATCCCGAATGCACTTGATCGGCATCTCTCACTGGGTCTGGTGCAGAGGATCGTGACATGTGTCTGCCCACCACTACCTTGTGTGGAGATGGTCCGACGAGTGAAAAGTGATTGGAAACAACTTTGAAACGCTGCTTATAAGGTTCGCATCCAAAACTGAGGTGAAAGGGACGAAAGAAACAGGAACATGGTGCATCTTATCGTCTATTGGATAGAGCTTAATCCATGAGCGTGGCCTGCTAACTTTCTCTCGCACAGCAGTGATGGACAACCTACCTTCCCTTGCTCTACGCTAGGTTTTCTCATCGGCACAAGTGTGTTCCAGCTTGATGGTATCCGCTCGTGGTCCATGTACTTTCTATTCTTGAGAGAAAAGGCAGTCCATATTGCGCATAGTGGGGTGTTCGTGTTTTTATGTCCATTTTATGTACGCATACACATGGTACGCTCCAGCTTCCTAACTCGTTTGTTCCATTTCTAGGTTCCACTCATCAAACATTGAGGCGCGGGGTAGGTCGATTGGAGCTAATGGATCTGTTAGGGGAGGCTCGACGATGGCTCGTCTTTGTGCTTTTGACTTCTAAAAGTTGTATTTCTTCCAGATCTTCTCAGTCGTTTTCTATCATTGATCTTCTGCCGTTATTCTCTACTTTTCGGCTTTGACGAAGGCGCCGCGAATTTGTTCAGGCTTGTTTGCAGGTCGACTTTCCAGGAGTGGTGTTTTTTACACGCAGCGGGGTTTCGAGATTCTAACCGTTATATTTGCATGTTTCTCGTCCTGACATTCATTCTTTCCGTTGGCTGTGTTCTGTCCCTCGCGTCTCCTCGCCTTGCGAATTTATGGGTTCGGTGATGGATGTTGACCTGTCTTGTTAGTCAAAAAACACGACGCATGCGTCAATTCAAATGAATTATCATAAATGTATACAGTGCGTGTTGCAGTAATGAAGGGGTGCACTCTCTGCCCACAGACTTTCCGAACCTATTCGCCTCAAACAAACCACGTCGGTCTGTGCCTTGGTTCTCCGCCTTCCGTGCACCCTCCCACTGCACAGAGTGTGTCCAGGACAACCTTGCCGGAGTATGCGTTTTTAGTTTGATCGTGTTGATGGTTGAGAAAGTTAATAGTTAATTTTTTCCACCGTTCTACTAATACTGGGAATGGTAGACCGCGACCTGTACCTGTTCTTGCACACGCTACACAAGCAACTGTTTGAAAGCGTTGAAGGAGTGGAAGGCCAGAGCGAGGTTGCGCAAGGCGGCAATGTGCCTCCTCTTGTGCACAGTCTGCAGCCGATTCCGCGGCATCTCCGCACGCAACTCGATGCGCTTCTCGACGCGAAGGCGTCTCTTTCGGGAGCGAACGACGTGTTCGTATCAGCGATGTCCGCCGCCTCATCCACTTCAACCTCGTCGTCAACAACTCAACCAAACTACGCAAACCCGTCCGAGCCGCTCGCGCAAGAGTACCTTCCGTCAAGAAGAGGTGCGCCCTGTGGGCACGTGTTTGCCGATGGAGAAGGCGTATTTTGGTGCAGGTCGGTTACCCCTCCTTCCCCCCCTCGTCGTCCATGCCACAACTAATCGAGCCAAATTAAGAAACTGCGCCCTCGACGACACATGCGTCATGTGTTACAACTGCTTCCACGCCTCAAACCACGACGGTCACGACACCACCTTCCACGTCTCATCCGGTGGCGGCTGCTGCGATTGCGGTGACTCACAAGCCTGGCGCATGCCTGTTCACTGCGCATTTCACTCTCTCGAGGCACCTGCGACCGATTTAAATGCCACGGATCCCACCAATTTGCCCTCTACCGAAATCCCTGTCTCTGAATCCGTCCTCGCACCTATTCGCTCGACGGTCGCCACGGTCCTAGATTTCATAATTGATACTTTCAACATGAGTCCAACGGATTTTACTCTCCCCACTCGCATGGAGACGGTTCTCACTGCGAATCCACCAGAGCCGGGTGATGAAGACTGCGGCAGTTTGACAGTTGAGTCTGGCGCCGATCCTAACGTGGCTGCATTCAAACGGGATATGTTTGTCTGTGTCCTCTGGAATGACGAGACTCACACCTTTGACGAGGTGATATTCAAAGTCAGCAACGGAGTTAATTGTAGCCAGGAGCGCGCGGCTCAAGTTGCAGTCAACGTGGATGCAGTTGTGAGTACTACGCTTATTGTACATTAAGTCGTGGAAATTAACGATTGCATCAGGGCCGTGACACCATCGCCTCCAGCTATCAGCTCTCCCGCCTTCTCGCCATCGCACGCAGCATCAACGAAAACCGTGCATCGGGTCTCAGTGTCTCCATCCGCACTGTGCGTGACACCTTCCGCGAAAACCTCGCTGGCCACCTCGTCGCCTGGCTTCGCGACTTGCCCTCGCGCGTGCGCGGGCCCGTGCCAGCGCTGGACGGGCGCAGCGTATTTACGGGCTTGCATGCGGATGTGCGGAGGATTGTGTGCGAAGAGTTGTGTTCACCGCGGAGGAAGGTGCGAGAGCGCGTTGTGCAGGAGTTTGCGACGGCGATGCGGATGGAAGATGTGTTGAGGGGGGAGTGGGATGTTTCTCCGAGAAGGGTGGATGACGATGGTGATGTTTCCATGGCTGGAGGGGAGGATGGGTGAGTTTAATGCCCCTGCTGCCCTATTTTCCTGACGCGTCACCTTTCCGAATTTTAGTGAAAAGAACCGCTGGCGGATCGACTACCTGATTTCGTTTGACTCCCGACTGTGGAAAGAGCTCAGAGCGACTCTCAAGGGATTGTACATTGAGACGTTGATTGTTGCTGGTGAAGAGTACAAGAAAGCCATGGGTGAGTTCGGAGTATTTATCACCCGACACACATTTAATTCAATTTTGTAGCCACACGTTTTGCATATACGTACCCGTTAAGCGCTACTTCGTACTTGATTCAAGATCGTGAATTTGATCTGTCCATGATGACTTTTACCGTCCAACTCTTCACGGTCCCTACCATCGCAGAGTATTTGTTGACCAACACATCTGTGGTCCACTGCTTGTTTGCAATTGTGAAAGGTTTCCTCCTATCGGACGTGTACCCGACTGTGTTTCCTTACGGCGAACTCTTGACTGCAATCAAGCGTGCCAATAAGCTGATTCGCCCCGCTTATACTAAGCTCACTTGTGAATCCACAGAAGATCGTGTTTACAAGGGTCAAAAGTACGGCCACATTTTCAACGACATTCGATACTTTTTTGCATCACCTCCTATTCGCCTGCACCACCTCCGAACCAATTTATCCGAATTTTCCGGCTTTCTGGATCTCTGCCGCGTAATGCAGGGCATGTACCCACAGAAGCGCCACATCCGCACTCACGTAGAATACGAAAGTGCTGCCTGGACCTACAGCTTTTACCTCAGCGCCAATATTAGCCGCGTACTGGAGCACATTGGCGACGCCTTCGCGCCAACTTGCAAGCGCACCCTCTACGCGGACCTCGCACAGCTCATCAAGGCCATCAAATTGACACTCAAAGTCTTAGACGACTGGTGCGCGCAGGAGCAAGTGTTAGAGTTCGCCGAGTGGGACCGGGCAGTAAATGAGCGCTCTGTGGCGGCGCAGCGGTCCGGCACGCCTTTTACGCCTCCTATTCGCAGCTTGGATGGGTTCATTCCCATATCCTATTGTCAAATTCCGCCGAGTCAGAGGGTCTTGGATTTCAAGGCGCTGGGACGAAGCCTTAGTCTTCACTTCCCTTTGCATTGGGTACTTGGAAAGCTTGTGGCGTGCCTTGCGCAGTATGGAGCTGAGTTGGGGGAGCCCGCTTTTCATTTGAAAGATGTCTTGACAGTGGAGGAGCTTCAAGGAGGAGAGCCGCGTATGAAAGATTTGTCAGATTTGAGTTTTGTACAAGATCTGGACGATTGGGGAGCTGCGGGACGAGCTTCACTTGCTGCTGACAACGATGCGGTCACGCTGCCTCCAGCGAGTCCAGTTCCTCCGCTTTTGCAGCAGATTTCTGCTGAAGATCACATTGTCCGCATATTGGACCATCCCCTGCGAACGGAGGTGTTTCTGTCACAGATTCGCACAGGGCTTTGGGTGCGTAATGGAATGAGTATGCGTAGCCAACAAATGTACTTTAAGGTTAGTCACCCACCAAAGCCCTCTTCCTTTGAACTGATCGTGCTTGTTGTGAAGTACATACTGCTGAGGGATCTGTACGATCTCGACATCTTCTTGATCCAGACCTTTGCGGCTGTCGTTAGCTCTGACCGTTTCATTGCAACTTTGCTGGACCGTTACGACATTCGCGCATGGTTTGAAGCCAATGTGACGGAAAGCGCCAAAAAGTTCTTTGGCGAGCCCCAGCCATCTATTGGTCTCGCAGAAGACCTCCTGAATCTGCTCATCAATGTTCTAACAGAGCGTGGTCGGGCCATGGGAGGCATGAATGTCGAGGCCCTTGCACGGAGAGAAATCATTCACGCACTCGCCACTTCGCCCAACGGCGGTCTGCCCTACAGCAAGATTAGCGAGTCCGTCCCTTATGAAATTACGCGGCTATTACAAGGTTTACCGATGCCAGCTCCAGCCTCTGGGACTGGGGAGGACTTCTACTTTACGCCATGCAAGAGCATTGACACTATTTTGGCTGAGGTGGCCAACTTCAAGCCCCCCACTCTTGCAACGGATAAGGGCGTGTATGAATTGAAGGATGAGTGTTACGACGAAGTTGATCCGTGGTTTCACCACTACACTCGCACTCAGCGGGAGGAGGTGGAGGCCACGCTGCTTAAGCGCCTCGTGAAAAAGAGTAGCCGAAACACACCTGTCAAGATGAGCGAGGCTGCACGGAATGGAAGTATTCTGGCACATGAGGCCGGAGTACCTTGGGTAGAGGCAACGCGTCTCGTTCAGCAACACGGGTTGTCTGGCATCCCGCATCTCTCGCTCATTCCGGTGGAAACTGGGTTTGCGGCCCTTGACTGTCTCTGTGCAGGAAAGAGCTTTGCGCTGTTGCTCCTGATGGGATTGCACAACTTGACTCGCACGGACTCGCAGGCATGCAAGAGTGACCATGCCATGGCATCCATTGTTCAGTTGCTAATGATTGCAATTGAGATTGATGTCCTGCGTGCAAGTCGTGGAAATGTCAAAGTCGGAGAGCGATTCGTTGACCAGGCCGGTGTCTTGCATCTCTTTGAGAGTGTGAGTCCTCAAAGGGTGTCTTTAATTGGCAAGGTGCTTGAAGTCCTCGACCGAGGGTCTGAAGACGCCTTCAAAGATAATGTAGAGAAGCTCAGCTGGTTTGTAGTTCGCGTGTCAGCGTTTGGCACCACGTGCAGTGCAGGAGAGCAGATTTCTGCTTGGCAGCAAAAACATCGTGCGGCCAAAGCTACGTCTGGTGATGCCGCTTCCAGTGCCGGAGGTTCTCCTGCAGATTTAGAGCGTGAAAGGCGTAAGGCGGAGGCGAAGCAGAGGCAAGCTGCCATTATGGCCAAGTTTGCCCAACAACAGAAGAGCTTTCTGGATGAGAATATGGGAAATGACAGCGATCTAGAGGATGACGATGAAGATATGGAGGCGGACAAATCTGCGGCCGAAAGCGCTTACTTGCAGGAGACGCGTTCATGGAGCTTTCCGGGCGGTAACTGCATCATGTGCCAAGAGGAGTTCAAGGATGACAAACTGTATGGAATGTTATGTCTCGTCCAGCCATGCTACATGCAGAGATCTCGGTTTGTCGACCTCAGGGACCCTCAGTCCGTTCTGTCAGCTTTGAATGCGGCAAATCCCGAAAGTGAAGCAGCACAGCCGAGCGTGTTTACTGCCGAAGCGAGTGCTTCTGCATTGTACCAGCGGTTTCCTCGGTCTGTCGAATTGTTCACAGCAGACGAACCAAGGGACACTGAGCTGTACACCTCGTCTTGCGGCCATTTGATGCACTCTTCGTGCTTCGAGCAGTATTTTACATCCATAGAAGGTCGTCAGTCTTTGGAGCACCGGTTATATGCGGAAAATGTGGAACGCGGAGAGTTTCTCTGTCCACTTTGCAAGTCTCTTGGCAATGTTATGCTTCCCATCAAAAACGAGACAAAAACCGAAACCGTGAACTGGTCTGGGTCAACGAGCGGAAGTGACCCTGGAGCCGGGATGGTTCCCTTGGGGAAAGGTGGCGTCAAGAATGCCTTCTCGGGATTGCAGGAATGGTGGGACATGCTAAAGCCGCGTCTGGCGGAGTCGCTGAGCAGCCGAACAAAAATGCAAACCGATGAGCAAGTTGGTACGAAACCAAGCGCCTCCATGCCGGCTCCTGAAGCAGCTGCTCCCTCATCCTCGTCGGCCAGTCGAACAACATCTGGACAGCAGCGATTGCCCCGAACTCTAATGGGACTTGTGAATGATCGACGTGGATCCGATGGAAGTGTGTCAAGCGCCGCTGATAGTAGCGCCAGGGGCGAGCAGTCTGAAATTCAAGACCTTATTGATCGTCTGATAACGCCACTTATTAGGATGACGGATGACTGCTTGACGAACGGTCTTCTGAATTCTCTCGAGTATACAATCACCTCCCTTGAACGGTCATTACGTGGTACTGTTCAAAAAGATACACCAGAAATTGACAGCCGTTCATTGGTTCGGATCCATATTCTTGAGCTCCTCAGTGGCAACACTTTGACATTCCTTCGTGTCTTGTCCCAATCAATCCTGCACTTGAACAAGTTCCAAAACTCATCTGAAGACTTTGACAAATCTTCATACCCAGATGCAATGACTGATTTGCAGATTCTTTTTGCAGGAATGGATGAAAGTCTGTTTCCTAAAACAAGTAATTTTACGCCGCAACTGGAGTTTAACGGTTTCGCCTCCTTGGTTGGGATCACATTCATGAACGATGACCCGCGAATACTTGATGATTCGGAAGATATCTACAAGTGGATTTCGCTTTGTTGGGCAAGTGAAGTGGTGCGAACGATTGTTGCCCTGATTCAAAGCATTGTTGTGCATGGTGATGCATGGTACAAAAATGATGCCGTAATTAAAGCAGCTGTGAATGCAGCTTTCAATCGCAAGCCTGCTAATTCAAAGGGAAAGGCTCCAGCTAATGCTTCGTCGGACATGATGGAGGGAGTTGAGTTTGAGTTGTCACCAATTGACCAAGAACACGCCGCCCACATGTCTCAATTCCTCATATTTATTGTATCTCACTTGAATTTGGGGGACTCAGCTTCGAAGGCAGTGCTGGAGGCACTTCCTATTTCGATTGTGTTCGCGATGGTTCGCACTATTACCTTGCCATACCTGCGCGCATGCACACTGTACTTGTATGCAAGATTCTTCATAGTGCCACCAACTGGAAACGCTGGATTCGGTCATGCATTGTATGCTGTTGGGCCTGTCCGCGAAGAATATGAGCAGCTTAGTGCTTATCTTCAGTTACCCTCACTTTGGGAACTTTGCTCAACTGCCACAATTGCTGATCCATTTTTGTCCAAGCTGATTAGAAATTGGGTAGAAGCCATGCAAACACGTGAAGAGACCAAGTCCAAGTTATATAGTTCTCAAATTGCGAAGGCAAAAGTTGCTCCATACGGAACAAGCGACGATGTGGATACCTACCGGCTAGAGCGTTCCATCACTCTCGAATTCCCCGGTATTATATCACTGATTGGCTTACCCAACGGGCTGGAAAACCTTTTCGCCGACTGCTTTAGAAAAAATTGCGGCAACTGCCAAAAACAGATTCAAGAACCAGCTCTGTGCCTTGTTTGTGGAACTTTAGTTTGCGCATTGACGTTCTGCTGTCATAGGGACAGAAAGGGTGAATGCAACAATCACATGAAGCTGTAATGATTTTTTTCATTTCAAGATGAACGGCTCCTAACAGCTCGTTTAGATGCTCGGGAGAAGTTGGGATCTTCTTTTTGGTCAAGAAATTCAAAATCCTGATGTTGCACAACGAAAAGGGTTGCATGATCGATCCGCCCTATTTGGATGTTCATGGCGAAGTTGATAGTAGCCGACGGTTTGTTTCTAAACATTTTTCTCAAATCGCAATGACGTTGATGTGTTGATGTATTAACAGCAAGGGAAGCCGGCAGTTCCTTCATCTCAAGAGATACGATGACATACGAAAGATGTGGCTTTCCCATAATCTCCCAAGTTATATCGCTCGAACTGTCGAGGCGAATCATTTTTATGGTGGTTGGAGTCAGTATTAATAAAATGCGGAATTCGATGAGAAGACTTTCGTTGAAGCCCCCCAGAGCCTGCAACAACATCGAGATTAACGACGCCATATTCCAATAAAATCTTGAAATAACCTTACAGTTTTGAAACGGTCTTGAAGCGGTTAGGAACGGCGAGTGATTCCATTTCGAAAAAATTTGAGAAGCACGGCAAATTTTCGAGAACGATCAAGATATTGTCTGAATTCATAAATCAGGTATTATTATTTTAGTTTCATACAGTCAGGCTGAGATGTATCTCACGTGTCTTGTGTTCTGTAGTATCTGCAAAAAATACGAGTGGTCTAATCCCTCAACGTTCTCGTGGGCGGCCTGTGAACCGCAGAGAGTTGAATCGCCTCAGTTCAGCTTCGTCTCCGTGTATTATGGGAGGTGTTTTTGCGGCTATCGAAGGATCGGGATCTCCGGGACAGAAACAGCTGACCGGATGTGGGCGTGGCAAGCAAGACGCGCCTTTCTCACACACGAATGTGGCGAACATGTCCACGTCATCGACTCAAATTATTACGCGAAAGGTGGACGCCGGGTGTAATCTCAACAAAGCCGTATACAATTGCCAAGGATTCGATGAGGTTCCTTTCGTGAAAAGGATTCAAGCGGAAATTAGATGTACGTATATTATAGCAAATGGAACAATCAAAGAGTACCGCACATCAATCAACCCGAATCATCAAATCAACATACCCAAGATACATCCAGACGCAAAATCAGGGGCAGTACAAGTAGGCCAATATGCAAAGTATGAACGAAAC